>JAQBSW010008129.1:0-36143 GCA_029291075.1 Eudiplozoon nipponicum | reverse complement strand
ATCACATTCAAAAATTCGATAGTTCAATGGATTATTATAATAAAATAAGCTAAAACCATAGCAAACAGTGGATTAATTATTTGTGATGTTTTATTCAAGACTATTTTTATCGGTGGCAATACTTTCCAGTGACTTTACTTATATCATCACATATTTTCAATCATTAACATGTATTCATCACGTTTCAGACGTTTGTGAATTGATTATTATTTGTGTTGACAATATATCGTTTTGTTGCCGACTAGAGCATGGTCCGTTTTGTTTAACTGTGAATTGATAATTACTTGTGTATAAGACATTCCATTTTGTTGACAATATATCGTTTTGTTGCCGTCTAGAGCACGGTCAATTTGGACTAACTGTGATTTTTTCTTTGCAACATCGTGTACAATATATGTATGATTATTCGACTTAGCCTTCTCACATCACCCATCGGAAAAAGTTCGGGGACTGATCATAAGCACGGATCTCATCAGCAGCTACCAGGTCAATGTAGGAAGGGTAAAGCATCACGAACTAGATAGCTACACCGCAAAAATACCCCAACAATATAATGATCGTTTTACTGACCTAAACTCTTAGCAGAGGCGTCTTGGAAATGTATATTAAAAATCAATTTTGACTAAAAGTAAATTTCGTCCACCTTAATTGATTACTTGGGGCATCGAAATACGCCCCAAGCTATTGTTCCTTATCAATTTCAGGCAGATTTGATTATCAAGATTGCTTCACCTAGGATTGATTGAACTGCAGAAATTATAAGTATTTCACAAGCTCCTACGGAGCTATTTTGGTCTTTTGATGACGGTTATTTGCTTCATCATACTGTCAATTCGTTAGCAGAAGCTACTATGCTAGCAGATTCTTATTTTGAACGACAATTTCTACTCAATACTGATGCTACAAGATTTACAATCTTTTCTTTCTTGGAAAAAAGATCAGAGAATTTCGGCAGCCAATTAATTTATACTCAGGAGATTACGAACAAAAGAAGCTAGATATGACAACTTGTATGGAGAACTTCTCTTTATCCTTGATACTCTAAGCCACCAATTGCCAAAGTGGCTTAGAGAAACGCCTCCATCTAAGATGTCTCTTGAATTTTTATTTACTGAACTAGAAACAGCATACAATTTTACTGATCTTTTTAATTTTGATTATGTTGAAACTTTCTCGTGGTTGAATAAAAGCAAGGATAATTGTGATCAGCTACATACCTTTTTGAAATTTTAATTTCCACATTCTGTATTAATATATTGAAATTTTATGCATTATATCATCATGTTAGTCAACAATACATATAATCAATTGCTAGTCATGGTTCTCACTTTTGCATAATGTTACACTCGAATTTTACCTTAATTTTTCCTATTATCAGGTCTGTGGATTTCGATGATGAATCTATAACTATTTATGTAATCAATTATTTTACAAATGCGATTAATTAAAAAGAACGTTTGTTTCCTTTATCATAATATTTGTATCCAAATTGATATAACGTATGCAGTAATATGACTGCTGAATTTTTTGATGTTGTTATATGGTACATCATAACTAGAGAGATTTACTTATCAATATAAGACTAATTGCACATATTTAAGTGATGTGACATCTTTTTATATTGGACATTTTCCAGTATTATTATCTATTTGATGGAATATGTGTAGTTTGAATCCAAATAAAGATATTCTATTCTATTCTATGGGCGATTCATATCCATATCTAACCTGAGCACTCTGCTCTTAGACATGATATGTTATAGGGTTTATTCAACTTTAGATGTTCAGAAGGCGTATAATTTTATACCGATAGAGCAAATTTCTTTACCACACATCGCAGTCAAATTTACAGGAGTGGGTTCGAATGAATTTATTCTAATATCATTTTTTCTAAAAAAATACCAGCCAAACATTCCAGCCTTTGGCTGAAATGTCCTCCATATTTGTGCACTTATGATGGTATATATCGACTAGATCATTATTTTTTATCGCTTTTTGAGAAACGCCACAATTATTTAGAATAGTTTTTGTTTAGGCTGGAACAATATGTACTAGTGTTTAGACACAATAAGGGAAAAAATGTTTCATCATCTGTCAAATATCATGGGCGTACACTTTCTAAAGGGAAAATTAAACTTTTAAATGTTACCATCACATAAATCAAGGACGTAACGGAGCCCCGTATTGTGTTCCAACTGAGAAGGTTCTTGGACATGATTAGCTACTAATCATGATGCATTTCTGGTCCAGCTGGAATTTGGGGGTTGTAAACACACAAACTCGTATCTGAGAAGAGCACAATAAAGAAGTCCTGGCCAACTAACTTGATCCAGGAGGACAGAGAAAACTTCCATAGAGATTTTTTAAAATTTAAGTGAGATAATTATCTTAGCATTTGTAGAACAGGCCGAGTAGTTTATGCTAGTCATGGATGCCGCATATGTTGATAATTCAGCCGTGCTACAGCAAAGTAAAAATGGTGTAGTCTCTCATTTTGTTGATAAGAGAAATGTGGCAACACATGCACTTAGTGGACTAAATGAAATAGACATCGAGCTAATATTTCAAGGTTCGTTGATGAATCTAGAAGATTTTCTTGATATTTTAGTCAAGAAACTTCTGGTAATGAAAATGATTAGATCTCATAATGCCATTTTTGGCTAAGAAGCCAACCTAGGCTCGCAAACTCATGGGTGACATGTTTTTGCTCTGTGAATTATCCAGAAGCCAACCAAAACTGTATGTGTCGTTGGAATTACGCGTCTAGGTTATTTAACAGCCACACTCGTTAGGATATTTATCCATAAAAGTAGCCATGAAGCTAGTTTCTGGCAGATACGAATATTTCAAAGTTATACGTAGTTGGCCACGAGCATGTGCCATTTGTCAAACATGTAAGGTTTGGAGACACACCTCAACTGAGGTCCAAAATTTAGTAATACTAAGAAAGCGGCTCACACATGTTCATAATCACATTGTTAAGATGCTGGAGGTCATCTGCAAAAAATACTTGCTCACAATGTTTGATCATTTCTATCGTCAATCTGAAGTAATGATTTTAAACGATATGATAGTGCAAGAGGATCTTTTCACGTTTCTAAATGATTGGGTGTCACGATATGTTATACCGAGAAGGGAACAATGAATTTTATTAAAGCTCGCATTTCAGAAGAACAAGATTTTCGTTGCTTCATCAGTTAGAGTGCCGTACAACGTTACAAACAACACTACAAAGCAAGCAGCATTTTAGTGTCACTTAAGATAACAAAGGGTAAATTAAAAATGCTGTGATGAGTAAGAGTTCCAGAGCAGAGGCGGATGTGCAAAAGTCCTTCTAGAGATTTACTATGCTTTTCCCGTTTGTAGGTTACTGTCCATCCGGGTAGATGTATGCAAACCGGTAGATTATGAATGCAGAATGCGTTAATTGCTGTTCGAAAGCTTTGATCTGCGGCACCACCACGAAGGCTGGCAAATATATTTATCCCGTTGATAAATAAATCGATGAAGTCTGCTTGAAGACACATCAATTAGAAGATTTGAGGAATTGGTAGCTAACTGATTTAGTTAAACAGCAGACGGAGATAATAAGCACAGAAGAAAGGCGAGAGCAATATCAAGTAACAAGAGCGTCAAATAATATTACGTAGGTAATGAATTATGCCTATATGTAATTACAGATGCAAGTGATTGGTTTATTGTTTGACACAGTACCTGTCAATCAAATCGTGTATTGTATTTTTTATTTATTTACAAGATGTCAACTATGCTATCCGATCCGTAACGTTATTGTGAATGCCCCGGCTTCAATAAATGCCGTGTGACGTTACAAATGTGTTTAGGTGCCGTGAAGGCTGAGTTACAATTACTATTGCTGGTCCTTATTAGGGCCGCAATTGCCTTTTCCGGCAAATGCCGTGTACGTTAGGTTATGTAGCAGTGTCTAGAAGTACTCCTAGACACTTGAGGCAGGCTCTGGTTGACTGGTTGGTATACCTTCTCTTGTGGCGTCGAAATCAGAGGCGAGAGGCTGTGTGAAGGCTCAGAATTGTCGACAACCCGTGGTGACTGACACACATAGAGGTCCAATAAATAGATGACCAATCCGTTTGACTAGTTGTACAGCAACAGAATTTGCGTAATATGCCAGTGACTAGATGTCTCACCTCAAATGGTGCTAGGCCAGAAGTCAGCGTACGCAAACAGTCAGTATGACGCGAGACAGAAAGCACACGTAGCGCACAGTATAAATCAAACGTGATAATGATAAGCATGAGAAATGCACCGTGCTTATATAGATTTATAAACGAAAGCTCGCACGCCATTGGTTAACGGACAATTTCGCTTGTTTTAATTTGTGCCGCGTAAATAAAATTTGAAATGAGTTTATATCGACGAAATGTTCTTGAGCCATTCCATTTGTAAACGCCTCGGCTTAAAATAAATGCCGTTCGACGTAACAAAGAGTTTAGGAGCCGTGTATGCTAAGATACAGTCATTGGTGGTGGCGCTTATTTGGGCGGGTAATTGAGTTCTCTGGCAAATTCCCAGTAAGTTATTAGTGCAGCTGTGTCTATAAGTACTCCTAGATACTTGAGACCAGCTTTGGTTGGTTGACTGATGTTCCTTCTTTTGTGGCGTCGATATCAGAGGGCAAAAGACTGTGTGAAGGCCCAGGAATTGTTTTGTTGAAGATCTGCGACAACATGGGGATGACTTTCACACGTAGAGGTCCGATAAATAGATGATCGATCCTTTGGTGTGACAAAAATAGTTGATGATTAGGTGATACAGCGTAAATGGTGCTAGTCCAGAAGTCAGTTTTGGCGAACAGTCAATGTGACGCAAAACTGTAGCACACGTAGTGCATGGCAGAAATAAAACGTGTTAATGACAAGCATGTTAAATGCACCGTGCTCATATAGAAGTGAAAACGAAAGCTTACACACCATTGGTTAATGGCAAATTTTGCTTATTTTAATTGGTGCCGCCTTAATAAAATTTAAATTTCATTATGGCAATATGTCGGCGAATTGCTCTTGAGCCGTTACATCACTTTCCTCTCTGAAAAAATATTAAAATATTCCTCTCGGCGTGGCTTCATAAGTCATGTGTGGCAGAGTTCGAACCAAGTTAAGCAAGTGGTTATTATTCTGCACATAGTTATTAAAATTTAAAAAAATGTACTTTAAATGCTAGGCTGGAGTATGCTTGTTGATTTCTTCAACAATGATATGATGCCAAATAACCACTAGAAATTGCTACACCAATAGTTAGCTGTAATGGCCGGTCATACTGCGAGACGCAAAATAGAGCATTGTGAGATTTGGAGAGCCGCAGTGTGAGCATTGCAAGGTAGATTGCCACTGAAGTTGTCAGGTTTTAGTTGAAACCTGGGTAGGCTGGATCGTCGTCAATGCGTTTGAATACCACCAAAGGAACTACTGTGTGCTCGGCGTTGTGGTCATACTATTTATAGAATAGTCATTGCGTAACTGATGAAATTTAGATATGCATTGAAAGTGGCCTGTGCCATGATATCAAACCGATGACTACTTAGTATTGCTACACAAGACGTTAGATATAAGTAGCTAGTCATACCAAAATAGGCAGTGTGAGCTCAGGTGTGAGCAAAACGTTACAAAAATACAATTTAAAAACATATACATGAAAATCAAATGGTTACAAAAATAAGTGTACTCGAACATTGCCGCAGAAATAGCATAAAACCGAAAAACTATTCAAAAGTGCTACACAATTGTTAGCTAAAAACAAATGGTTATAATACGTGAAACAAGTGAGTGTGAAAGAAGTAAATGAATTATGTGAATTCATAGAGGTCACGTCGCATGACATAGGGGCAAGTGATGCCCATACAGTTTAAAATTTGATAGGTAGAATAGCAAAAATATAATGCAAAAAAATTATCAGTTATGCGTTAGTAAAAATATCTCTTTCTCGGTTGAGATTGTAGGCAGATAGAGCATGAGACGCGTGTAGAAGGTTGTATGCTCCGAGGATCAGGCGATTCGATAAACGGTTTCAACCTGTCTATGCTTACCTATGTAGGTGTCACACTTTGCATGATAATGAAGTATTTCGGATGTCTAAGCAAAATCGGATAAGGACCGCGATACATTGGTTGTAGTGGTGCAACAATAGTGTCGTTGGAACGAGTACTCTCTTGCAGCTGTGGAGCTGCGGTTGAACAAAGACTGAACGAGGCGTATGTCTCGGCTGCTGTTCAGACATGTTACCGAAATGAAGTCAGAGGCAGGTAGCTTCGTTTTGTTGGTCAGCCTTAGCGGGTAATATACGTGAAGGCTGACTAGGCATGCGTAGAA
The DNA here is from genome assembly GCA_029291075.1 of Eudiplozoon nipponicum. Classification (NCBI taxonomy): domain Eukaryota; kingdom Metazoa; phylum Platyhelminthes; class Monogenea; order Mazocraeidea; family Diplozoidae; genus Eudiplozoon; species Eudiplozoon nipponicum. The sequence goes on along the minus strand of JAQBSW010008129.1, from coordinate 29,800 downwards.
CCATGCCTTACAAAAGTTGTGACGCAGACGTTTTAATAGATTCGCGAGTACGGGAATGCATGGCAAGTAGAACTAAAGGTACTGCATCGACCCAGTTGCCCTTAATGGACGAGGATGCTAAAGCAACTTTAAGTTCCCTATACAGTATCTCTACCATACCGTTAGATTGGGGATTGTCGGATGTCGTCTGGCGTAAGGTACATTTCATGAACCGCATGGTGGTTTTGAAACGATCCAATGAAAAGCAAGTACCTCTGCCAGTGATGACCTCATTGGGAATACCATAATAGGATATCCATGCAGATATAAAACCGTTAGTTACTTCGTCTGCAGAAATGGTGCCATAAAGTAATGTCGCAGGCCGTCGTGTAAATCTTTCAATCATAGTTAGAATGTAGCTGAAACCTTGAACCTTTGTTAGATGTACTATGTCGATGTGAACGATGGCTAGGCTTGAAGTAGATCCGAAATTCTGTAACTTAGAACGAGTGTGCCGTGTGATCTTGGTTTCTGGCAAATGGCACACACGGAAACCCATCGTTTGGAGTCCTAAATGAGCCTGTGAACCCAGAAACGATCTGTAAGAAATCGGAGTGTCGTCTTCCTTCCTGGGGGAGAAATTGAGTGAATTCAGTCGAAAGCGTTTCTTTGAAGGCTAGTCGGCAGAACTAGCTTGTTCAGCTGCGTACCCGTGAAATAAACAATATTTAAGACTTCCCAGAGACGGCATACAAACATGGTGGAGTGAAGGGCAACTGATCTTTGAATTAGAGTGTCATCGCCCTCTGCTTTTTGCAGGAGAGGATGGCGTTAATGCAGGTTCCTCGAGGGTTACCGAGTTGACTGTGAATGGCGATGGCGAGACGCCTGGCCTAGAAAGTGCATCTGTAATGAAGTATAGTTTTCCCTTGACTTGAAAGATGTCAAATTGCCATTCGCTCAGACGATATAGCTTTTTTCCACTCTGGCAGGATACTTGGCGACAGTTGAAGTCGCGTTTCAAAATGTGCTAACTAATGGTGCATGATCTGTTTAAAAAATCTTCTGTTGCTAATGATGCTGATAATATAGCGTTCTGCGTCAAGGATGGCGAGGAGTTTTCGATCGAAAATGTCACATCTTGTTTCTACTGGTTGGAGAGTACGCGAGTAAAAATGGTAGGCTTCCGAAATACGTCGATCTTTTTTACCACTCTGGCTCAAATAGCGAACTCAGAAGCATCTGTACTGAGTAGAAGTGGTCGTTGAAAATCTGGATTTGTTAGCATTGTAGAATTTGCTATCGAGTTTATGGCGAGTCGAAGCAATTCCTCGTCTTCAGATGACCAAGAAATGATGGAGTTCTTGGTAAGTCCTTTTGCATTCCGCAGGTGCCTACACAACGGATAAAATTGTCTTGATAGATTGGGATGAAATTTGCGATAGTAGCCTAGGTATCCCAAAATTTTCTGCAGCTCATTAACAGTCTTCGGTGACTTGATATTCTTGATTGAATTTGCCTTCGACAGCAAAGGTTGAATACCTTGTGGCGTAATACGATGCCCTAGGCAGTCAATGGATGTAGTTGCAATCTGCGTCTTGACAAAATTGATCTTGAGTCCGTGGTTGAATAAGTGTGATAGGATATTTCATAAACGTTTGGCATGAGATTTTAAGTCTGAACTGAAAACCATTATGCCATTGAGATATGACATGCAGTAAGCGGCGTCGTTGCGAAGTATGTTGCACATGAATTTTTGAAATGTCTGTGTAGCACAATTATTTCCAAAACGTATGTAGAGATATTCGAAGAGGCCGAATAGAGTGATGACCGCTGTCTTTTCCATATCTTCTGGTGTTACTGAGATGTGGTGGTAGGCTTGTCTGAGTTCATTCACTGAGAAGAAATTGCTGCCGCGGAGTTTTTCATGTAAGGTATTAATAATGGGAATATGATATGCATCAGATTTGGTAATTGGAATTAACTTGCAGTTATCTCCATAGGCTTTGTACGATCCGTTTGATTTGGCGACTAAGTTCAGTGATGACGCCTATGAATTTTAAATTTAGCAGGGGCTAGTGTTCGCTTCTTGAGTTCAATCAGTTGCCCTTCAGTGGCGATATGGTACATCGTGTTAGAGACTCGTACCTCTGACTTGCCGAATCAAAAAGCGACATGTGTTCTCGAAGAGCAGCTGATATTTTTGCTGAATGATACACCGGGTTTGGCTGAATGACATGTAAGTCCAAACGCTGGGAGGCAAGTCTCCAAAAACTTTGCCCAAATCCAATGGAGAATGTGATGATCTTTTAATTGACAAAATCAAAAATGAGCCGAAATTTCAACAGGAAATCAAGGCCTATTAATTTGTGTGAGACAATGGCGACAATGAAGTTGTGAGAAAATTCACGCCGTTTGGGATTCCGGCAGCCATAAGTAGGTATGGGCTCCTCTGTATCTTTTGAAATTTTAACGCCTAGAGACATCTCCGCCATTAAATCACCCTTGAGAACTGAGACCGCTGCACCTGTTTCTACGACGAATTCTTCTACAGTTCTAAAATCAAGAAGATGTAGAAGCTCGTTGGGCTGTTTAGCCGGGTCATACAAACATGTAAGCTGGTCATTGTGACTGACATTGTCAGTTTGGCTGACTATGAGGCATATTCGACGTTGAAGAAAAGAGTCAATACTAATGTCAGATTGTAAGATATTGCTTCCTAGTAGAGCCGTTGATGCCGTTGATGCGCAGAAAGTACGGTCTTCTACTTTCTGCGGTATACGTTTCCTGAACCTAATGCTCCACTGTGCCTGTTTTTTGAGGCCTGGCTCTTCATCTGTGGAAATTGGCATTCATTCTGACAGACAGACCTGACATGAATAAAGTAACCTTTGTTGATTATAGCACCAGCTCTTATGGACATACCTATTAAAAGATTGCGGGGATATAGATCACCACCTACTGTTATTTCAAGTTTTTTGGTGGAAAACTGACTCGTGCGCTAATATGATTCAGTTCGGACTTCCCTATGTCTAATACTTTAAGAACTTCAGCCATGTTCGTTATTTTCCTCTCCAAAGTGGTGATCCTATCATCCTGGGAGGAAGGACAAAATGATGACGAATTTAATTTAGATTCGAAAACCCTATATTATAACTCCCATCGCTCTGATAAGTCATCTATTGAGACAGAGAGTTGGTGAGCTGTCTGGCGAACTATTTTACTGACTGGGGAAGGTTTTAATAAAAACAACCTTAGCCTCATGATCAGAAATGTTGTTTTTATACCAACGTTTTTGTAATTCCCTTAAAATTTCGATGAAGCCAAGGATTGGCATGTTTAACTGCACATATTTATTTATTATCTACTCAGATTTAATGGGACCCAGCAAAAATTCCACTTCATTTTTTAGGCCCTAAATGGGATTGGGTAGTTTCCGAATGTCCTCAAGCTTCGGATTAATCCGTCGTTGCAGTTTTGTAGGTAGTTTTGCGAAAACCTTTGACAGTTGTTGATGACATTCATAAATTGGAAACGGGGAGAAAGCAGAGTCTACATACATAAAGAATAACTCATAATCTCTATCCCATACAGGAACATCAATAAATAAAATTGGGCCTGATATTCTAAAAATATAAGAGCAAATTTAAAGCATGAATTTATAAGCGAAATTTATAAAACGATGCGAATATAAAGCGCTTGCCGAAATCTGCCTTCACAGTTGAAACTGACGACATGAGCTTCAGACTATATGCTTTCACAAAATCAAATCGGCGTCCACAGTTTTTACATTTAGGCACAGTTTGTTTGTTGGAGAAAAAAATTTAGAACTGCTAACTTTTGCTCAAGACAAAATACTTCCAAAAAAACCTAGAAGACTTTGAATTAATAAAGATTCTCAACCAGGATGAAAAATGAGGTAGTATTGTGTGCTATTGTCGATTAACTGTATTCCCACGATAATAAATAAAAGTTTATTGCATTTTGTGCAAAAGGTTTTGTGATATACCAGCAAGTCTAGAAAACAGAACTGCTCTCAGTGTCCTGGTGTTGTTGGCCCTTATAAGGACCAGTAATTGCGTTCTGCAGCCAATTCTGAGAAAGTTAGGTAGTGCAACCGTGTCTAGAACAACTCCTAGACATTTGAGACCGGCTCTTATTGACTGGTTGGTCTTCATTCTGGTGTGGCGTCAAAACCAGAGGGCGAGAGCCTGTATGATAGCTCAAACTAGTCTTCTTGAAGATCTGAGACAACACCGTGGTGATTTGCACACGTAGAATTCCAATAAATGGATGTTTGATCATTTGGTGTGACGAAAATTCCTGATGACAACTTTATACAGCATAAATAATACTAATCCAGAAGTCAGCGTGGACGAACAGTCGATGTGACACGAGACAGCAGCACGCGTAGTGCACAGCAGAAATCAAAGGTGCTAAAGACAAGCATGTTAAAAGCACCGTGCTTATATAAGGCTGAAAACAAAAGCTTGCACGTCATTGGTTTATATCAAAATTTTGCTTGTTTTAATTGGTACGGCGTAAATAATAAGTGAATTTTATTTAGGTAATATTTCGGCGAATAGTTTTTGAGCCAATACACATTTTATTTTAAGATTTATTTTATTTTACAATAAATATATAAATATTCGGAATCCTATATGTTCGGCATATACCATTAAAATTGTAATAAAAGTGCAGTTCGCAAACATGTCAGAACGTCGCTTATAAATTTACCTTATTTTTGCGCTATTTTTTTGTTTTGTCAAAAATTGTATTTATCTATTAACGCAAATATTCTTGTAATTTTTTAAAATTATGTAATTTAGTTTTAGCTACTTGCATTCTAAGTCTTCACGTGCAAGTGTAGATTATGGGCACTGAAGTATCGGAGTCTTTTTCTCAATTTCATTTATTAAACCTTGACCAGCGTTTGTTAAAGGTACATAATTTTATTAATTGTAGGCTATTGCTGATTTGGGATGGAGTGTACCTACTGATATTCAACAAACTATCATACCTCTTATTTTTGAACGTAAAAGTATTGTGGTGCAGGCAAAAACTGGATCCGGGAAAACAGCAGCTTTTGCAATACCGATCATAAATAATATTTTAGTGAACAAAGATGTAAAGCCTTATTTTTATATATTAGTATCAAATGAACCAAATTACAAAAGCGTTGATTATAACTCCAACCAAAGAGTTATGCCACCAAGTCAGCAAAAATATTAAATTCCTATGCAAATATACATCTAACAACATAAATTGTCTCGATATTTCACAATACAACAACGTTGACACTTTGAGACCTCTTCTATTAGAGAATCCTGACATAATTGTTTCTACGCCTTCAAAGATATTGGCACATTTACGCTCAGATTATATTTCTTTGTTGAACATAGAACATCTTGTTGTGGATGAAGCTGATCTTATATTCACTTTTGGATATGAAGAAGATATGAAACAACTTAAGAATTTTCTTCCGAAATACCCATTTCAGGTAATTTTCCTAGTTTTTATGAAGCTTTGTTGTTGAATTTTTATTTTTGGACATTTACAGTTTTCTGTATTCTCTAAATAAAAAGTAGTTTCAAATAAATTTATCTTTAAAATATTTTTATAAAGAACCAGCGGTATAAAATATTGATATGTATTTATATGGGAAGTTATGGGCCTCCACACTAAAACCATGTTATCCCAATTAACTGGATTTATAATATTACAATACATGTACTTGTAGTACTGATATATATATTCTTCATTATTTCCATTGTCTTCAAATCTTACACAGTATATTTCTAATTAGAAAGAAAGAAACATTAATAGTGAAATGGATAAAGGCCATTTATATCAAGATTACTAAACATCGCTCTAGAATCTTCCATTTATATACATTATGGGTTTTCAGTTTATTGTGCTGGTACCAAAAAATCTGACTCGCTTTTACCTCTATTTATTTTTTTGGCTGATTGGTAAGTGTGATTGCGGATTTGTTTGTGTGTGCCTGTTTGCATGTAAAGTGTATTACAAAGTGATGTCTGAGATTCGGTCATTATTGTATTGGTGGCTTCAGAATTAACCATCTGTGCGCATTTTTCGCTGTTACGTGTACGAGTGCTATTTTTCAGAGTGTAGTTTTTCGTTTCACCTTGTTGCGCAAATTTGTGTTCTTCACTTGGTAACAGGGCAAGTGCGGATTGCAGTGTTGAACACTCATATTGTTTAGAAATTTTTGTCCCCGTATGTGCATCTGTTTTTTCCTCTTCAGTTTGTTACCACCCGCGCAAACAATTATTGTTAATTTGTATTGCCTATACATGTATGGCAGCTCGTGACTACATAGAATGTATGCCCGAACTGCTAGAACCGCATATCTAAATTTGATTTCCATATATTTCAATGCGGTTTGATCCTCGCTAGTCAGTTTGCCGTCGTACTCTGATGATGATCATGGAAGGTCGAAACGCGTCAGTGCGTTGCGGCTGGCGGTAGTTTGTTATGTTGTTCGACGACTGGTTAAAAACAATGGGATTGGTGTTTACTTCAAGCTCGCAAACTTGATTTAAAGAATCTGATTGAACGTTTGTTGAGTCTAGTCGATAAACAGAATTCACCGACATTTATCACAGAAATTGATTAACAAATGCTTGGCACCGTCAGGAAAATCAGCTGTTTCCGATCATATATTGGAAACGGGGCACCCAGTCAATTTGACCAATTTCTCAATTCTACATAAAGCTAAATCAGAAAAATAATTATTTATTTATAAAGCTCTTTATATAAAGCACCAAGCGCATGGCCTAAATATTCAAAAGTTTCATCAACATGATATGCTAATCGACTGGCCACGAATAATAAAATTTAACAACAGTTTACTGGTATTCAGGCAAGACCGAACACGCCATCGATTAGATTCAACAAACATTCAATCGGATTGGCAACAAACTGAAGAGGAAAACACAGATGCACATACGGTGACAAATTTCTAAACAATATGAGCGTTCAACACTGCAATCCGTACTTACCCTGTTACCAATTGAAGAACACAAATTTGCGCAACAAGATGAAACGAAAAACCACATTCGGAAAAATAGCACTCGTACACGTAACAGCGAACAATGCGCACAGATGGTTAATGACCAGATCTCAGACATCACTTTGCAATACAGCGAGAATGACATTTACATGCAAACATGCACACACACAAACGCATACACACTTACCAATCAGCCAAAACAAGACATAGAAGTAAAAGCAAGTCAGATTTGTTGCTACCAGCATAATCAATTTAAAACTCAGAATGTATATAAATGAAAGATTGTAGAGCGATGTTTTTTCTCATTTGCTGCTTAGCTGACTATAAACTAAATGTGAAACTTACGAATCAAAATGAAACTTACTGTAAGTTCCTGCTGCAGATGCTACATTTTTTTGATCTGTAGTGTTAATAGAGGTGGAAAACAAGTTCGAAGGCTTTATCTTAGGAAGAAAACCCGAAGCTTGCCTTCGCTTTTACTTTATAGCGCCCCAGATGCTATTTAGTACGAAATTGGATGTGACTATAAGTGACACTTTAGAACTATAGATGCCCCAATAGCGTGCTTACCTGAATTAAAAATGGGCAGTTTACGCAGTGCTCCAAGACGTGATGAGTACTTGACGATTTGCAGATCTACAATAACTAATGTGCATCAAAGGTCCATAGCCGATAGGTATGATTCTTGTTCTCCTTTATGCCGCAAAAACATCCTCCATCGTGAACAGATTAAACATTTAAATAGTAAGCTCGTTACCTCTATTAGGATTAAGGGACAATAAAAAGAAACAGGCAATAGTTCTCAATAAATAGTGCGTATTCCCAGCGAACATGCGATGTTTTTAATTACGGCCCTATTTGGTATAACGCAATTCTGATTCTACGCTATTATTTATGGTAATTTGTGTGAGCTAAAGGAATCATCATACTACCTCGCACATTGCATCTGCAGTGTTTTACTCTTTCTGAATCTGTATTTCATTTTGACTGTGTTACTTGAATTCTCTAATTATATTTTATGCAGATCCTGTAGCTTCATATCATTTTCTAAAGAACAACTACATATGAAGATGATTATTATTAAATCAGGTGTCCAGTGCTGTTGATTAAGCCAGGCAGTAGGCGTTGTCTAGCTGGATTATTGCAAGCTTCTTACACGTTCTGCCCATTAGTTGTGATGCTTTTGTAGGTGAAAGTCTACGGTAAACTAGGTAAAACAGTGATGCCTCGTTTATTCTGAACCCATCATGCAAGGGGCGTAGTTCTTTTTATTTTTAATGTATATATGCTTAGTTTCTGAGTAAATTGCAAGTGTTATTTTTTCTATACCAGTTGAAAAAAGACAAATTTTTATTATACTCCGATTGCTCATTATCTAGGTTACATTGCTCTCAGCAACTCTTGACGACAGTACAAAAGTATTACGTAAATACATTGTGAAGGGCGGTGAGTGGCTGCGTGTGGAACTAAATGAAGAATCGTTTTTGCCTTCCGCATCTCAATTAACTCAGTATATAATCAGGTAATTTGATAAGTATTTCCATGAGGATCTAATTTTAAATCTATGCATTCAAATATGATATTGGGTTCATGAAAAGTTTACTTCTATATGATAGAATTTGCAAGGTCTTTTTAAAATTATGCTGACCCTTCGATAGTCAGGATACGCCGTGGCGTGATAAAATTAAAGACTCTGATAGTACTCATCTTCTTCGTCTGGATGGTTCAAGCCATTCACCGAAATTGTTTCAGTAGTTTGGTGAACCACATTTGCAATCGCACTTATGATATAATATCAGAACCAACAAATTGTCCTTTATTAACAAGGTGTAATGCTCAACCTGACAGAAAAATTTGTCGGAAATATCGCTTTAAGTGGTCGTCTATGGTTCATTTATTATTGCATATAATGTGTATTGTATACCTTCTTTAATGTAATATGTATGTATGTTTTGCTATTGCTCAATCAATTTTGTTGGCTCGATCACGTTTTGGGTATATCCTCAGAAGAGTTCTTTCTCATCCAGCACCAGGTTGGCGTAATTAACATGGTGGGCAGATTTTGACATGGCAGAAACATTTGATGTCACTTTCATGCAAATTGGACGGTATAGAACCCACTCGTCTGCCAGGATGGGGTCCATGTGCACATCCTAGTTCTTGGATAGAAACCCTTCGCGATATCGTTTCGAATTGAGCTCAGTAGCGATCTTGTTGCAGATGTATAGAAAAATCATCTTCGTAACTTTCTATTCTTAGTAGGGAAAAGTTTGGTGCGAGAAATGAACATAAAATAAGAAATATTTGTAATTTTGTTTTACTGAATCGATGCTTCATATACGACCAAGATCCCATATATATAGTTGATCAAAAATAAAGCATGTGTGTGAAGATAACCAAATGGCTTCTGACGTATTGTAAAAAATAGAGGATTAAATGAGCAACTGAACGCCTTGATTGCGAAGATAGGTATAATAAAGTCTTGGCTGAATGATACAATAATAAATTCTGATTTAATCCGCATAAATGACCCTACCAATATAGGTAGAACCAACAATGACGGCCGCACCCAAGATGAATCAGATAGAGATATGCCGGTTTTCATCCGAATCGACGATTTTTTCCGACTATCATCAGAATTTAATCCAATGCTTGTTACATTGTATGTGGAAAAGCCACAGTTCTGGTTCGAAAAATTTGAAGCATCCATTTGAGCACAATAATTTACATTCGAAGCACCCATTGTGCGCGTGGCTGTCCAGGAATTTGTTGAACGGACAGTAGCCTGTCGAACTCACGTATGAAAAATACAATAGACGAGTGTTGGATAGCTTCCGAGCCAGGCCTCAGGAGGTACTTTCAGAATTTTATAGACTCAAACCATTGCTGGATGAGATGCCCCTTGATACCATGGCACGCATCAAACGGTGATTTAAGCTAAGCAAGTGATTGCTCGGGTTGTAACCGCATGTGGCCATTATGTTTATGCTGCTGGATCCTACCAGTTACGGCGCAATATCCAGCGCCCAGGAAGGCCTGGAAGAAAGTATTCAGGCTTTTTGGCGTTCGGCCATGATGACAAACACAATAGCAGCTGCGACTCCATGCATGGATCTGGTTTCAACATCTGGCATGAGCGACATACTTTAGTGGAATTCTTCGCGGCATAATCAGCAAGTCTGCGACAGACGGCAACAACAAGTAGCGAGGAATCAAAGTCAATATATAAGTCCACCAGGTTTTACGAATACATCGTCTAAGGGGCAGCAAAACCGGTATAGTGTTCCTAGAGAACGACCAGTTATATTAGAAATTAGGATCCACCATCTCACCAATAAGGGCAGTCGAGATCATGCCAAATAATATTTATTCTTTGGTGGCTGTGAGCGAATGAGACACGATGTTGTTAATAAATGAAAATATCTACCATATGTCTTTTATTGTAGCGAATACTTAAACACCCTTATTGAGAATTGATTTCATTGGAAAATGGGTTAAAACGATAATTTGTCAAAATAAACGAATATGCATATTGAGGCAGGAAAACATAAATTCCATATAGTCTATATGTGCCCCTAAGATGCAAGAGACCGGTTGTCTACCCGGGTGGTGAAAAAACCTTCCAAACACAGTCCAGCATTATATTCCAAATTCCTGATTGCAGCGAATGTCCAGGGCCGACTGTCAACCGCTTTAAACTATGGCTAGAACTAAATGAAGTTTACGAACCACCAAAGTATATCGTGCTCCTCAAAATAAATTAGCAGCAGCGACTCGAGCAACTCAAGAGATGATAAAGGCAGGCGTTCTCGAACCATCCTCCTCTGTTTTTCTAGCTCCACTGGTTTACGTTACGAAAAAGAATGATTTGCTCCAACCGGCGGCTAATTTCCGACAATTAAACTCGGTGACTAAACCTGGCCCGTATCGCATGCTCGCTCGGTGTGATCTGTTCCTTCAGTTATCGAGAGAGAAATGGTTTGCCGTGCTTGATTTTAAAGAGAGATTTTGGCAAATTGGCGTGCAGCACGAAGATCGATGGAAGTCAGCGGTACAGCTACCCCAAGGTCATTTACATTTCACGATTTGGTCTTATTAACACACCAAATGTGTTCCATAGAATGATGGACTCTTTAGTGTCCGACTTACCCTGCACAACAGCTTACGCGGACAATTTTATTATATGGGCTACTAATGAACACGAATTACGTATTAGGCTGCAGAAGATATTTCCCAAAGCTGTATAATGGCGATTACATTTTAATCCAGAAAAATTTTCAGATAGGTTGGCAAGTGCTGTTCCTGTGTCACTCAGTCTCAATGGAGGGATATCTGCTATTAGATTCGAATGCATAGCCTATCAAGGACAATCCGGTGCCTACTACTATAAAACAAATGCACCGGCTTATTGATGTGATGAATTTCTTTACACTATATCTCACAGGGATGGCGGTTACGCCAAATCCCTTGTCCAAGTTAACTAGTGCCATGATACAGTTTCGTTGGACGAAGGAGGCTCAAGAAGCGTTTATGCTATGCAAGCAGCAATTAATAGGCGTAACTATTTTGACTTTCACGGTAGGTGATATGTCAATAGTTGCAGATGCGTTAGATATTGACATAGGGTCAGTGTTAGAAGCGGACGGGTGTCCTGCGCAGTATGTAAGCCGCACACTCACCAAGGCGGAACAAAACTATACCGACACAGAAAAGTAATTACTTTCCGTATAATGGATACTAAGAAAATTTTGGTATTTTATCATCCGTGCACATATAGACGTCTTTATCGACCACAAAGCACTACCACATTGGAGATCACTTGGTATCAAGAAGAAACGGTACACCGAGCCATTGAAGAGCTCGAATAATACGATGTATTGATTAATCATAGAGCCGGTATCGAGAGTGTGGCAGACGATGCGCTCAGCAGAGATTCCGCTGTGCATATTTCGCTACATATCAATGTTTCTGAAGAACATGGAAATGATACCCGCATGCAAAGAAATAGTCAATCATTTAAAAAACGGTACAGTGGTGTCCACACCATATAAAACGTTGAGCCTGCAAAGCGACCTATTAGTGCGAAAAGAAGGACAAGCAGTGCAATGGTCTGTGCCGGGGTCTATAAGAACAGAATTGATGGACTTTTGACATGAAAAGTTGGGACGTCCCAGCGCCGGGCGACTCATTGAGACATTTCATGGTTGATAAGTCTACTCGATGGGTCGAGTTTGTACCACTGAAGAAAATCACAAAAGAGAATATTATGAAGTACTTAGATGAGTGATGGCTCAGGCGTTTTGGTGCACCACAATTTATTGTTACCGACCAGGGCGCAAGGACCTTAATATGAAATATTCCCGCGCAGCCACTTATCACCCGTAGACCAACCTGCGGCAGGGTGGCTCAGTGGTTAGAGCACCAAATTCCGAAGCAGACGTGCCCAGGTTCAAGTCCTGTCCGCGGCAAATTCTGGACAGTACGTGATGGATTCCTAATAAGATAGAAACCGTTCTGCTGGATGAACTGCCTTTTCCACATTATACAATATTTAGTTTATACTGACAAATTTATGTACTTAATGTATCAGGTGTTTATATCAAGATCGCAAAATTGATTAAAAGTAATACACATAATAACTAGGTACTCTCTTTCTCTTTTTTAAATCTCACTAATAATTTGTGTGCCTAAATTATTATTTTTGTCCTATATATAATTTTTATATTTCGCTTCTTATGCTTTTATGGCAGTGAAACATTAGTTTTTATGTATGTCCATGATGATGATGATGTGCTATTTAGGCCGTTTTAACTGACCTATTCTTGGTTGTTTTCTTTTTCTGACCTAATATGCCGACATTTAGTTTTGCGGTTTGTTTTTTCATTGGCATTAGTATATTTATGACTTCTTAACGTTGTTTATACTTTGATATTTTGATAAAGTAAGTCATTGTATTTAACCTACTGTTCTTTAAATTTTATTGTTCAATTAGAACAGTATAATACCTTCGTTTAACTAGGCGGATCATCATAAACTCATCTATTTATATTTATTTGAAAAATTACAAATCGCAACTAGTGACTACACTTCGTGAAGGCTAGGATGAGATTAAATACGGCGCTTTCGTTTAATTAGACGGATCATTATAAATTGATATATATATAGACGTTTGTTCAATTATTGGGCTTAGTGTGCCCAGTAAGATGTTTGTCCACATTAGACGGGCTAGTATACCAATGCCAGTATAGATAAATGGCGTCGTCTTTTTGACTTATGCGTTTCGAGCTGTTGGCTTCTCATTACCAAAAGCCGGCGATGCATCACATGGCTACTAGATATTCGATTAAGTAATGTCGGTAAATTTAACAGTTCAGTAATTCGATTCATATGTATAAGTTCTTAGCTATCGGTTATATAATTATTCTAGCGTTTTTTTAAACATTTTTACTTCATTCCTAGAGCTGAAGAAGAAGATAAGTTTGTCATACTTCTGGCTTTGTTTAAGCTCAAGCTGATACGTGGAAAGACTATTATTTTTGCAAATTCTGTCGATCGGTGTTATAAGTAAGTGAATCTTTATTGACTAAATTTCATTGTTTTTCATTTTGTTAATGATGCATTTTTCTGTATGTTTAATAATTTCTAGTAGTATTTCATACAGTTCTTTTTTTCTTTAAGTACTCTGAAATATTTTTTAAATGGTTCAACATTTTTAGTGCCTAATACAGGTTGAAATGCGATTTAATGAGTTGGCGTAAAAGAATTTAACATGTTTAAAAGTCTTCCGTTTAGAATTTTAACAGCCATTATGTTAAGTTTCCAGATGGTGGTCATTATTACAAGAATGTCGGATACCCTCATGATTATCATAAGCAGACATTCATTATCATTAACATAAGATGATGTCTGTAATTTTATATTATTATGCCAATGGTCTACCTGCTTTTAACTTTGGTAATTTTTCTTTCGGTGGGCGAGGGATTGTGGATTTGAAGTAGCATCATTAGCTGCAAATAATGTTCCATTGTTCTCTTTCCGTGCGGAGACATTCCCACGAAGTTGATAATTATATTGCAGATAATGGTGTTCTTATAAGTCTTGGTTCGGTTATTTCGTGATCCGTACGAGCCTTGTAATGATCCAACGAACACTAGTTCATCCGTTCATTACCGCCACCTTTTTTTACTTCTGTTATATTGAACCGGATAAATGGGATATCGTGTGAGGGATATTGCAGTTCGTTGAGAGTCAGCACTTTTTGTTCAATAACAAGTGGTTCATATGTTGCCATAATACTTTCTGACTTGGCCATACAACGTACTGAATTATTTATTCAATTTGCTTCCTAGGCAAGTTTTGATTGATGTGACTCATCCACTTCTTTTTGTTCTGTATAATGCAACTTTTAGATGATCGGTGATTGGAATGATTGCGGAAGCTGATCTTTAGCGTCTACTCTTATGTCTATGTGCATCAGAAGTGATATTGAACTTTGGAATTTGGCAAATTAGCTTTTGTTACTCTGTTTAGACTTATCCTTCTGATTGTTGCCAGAAATTTCCCTCGATATGTCGAATTGGGATACATCTGTTTTCATTGTCTGCTATTGGAGGTTGTCTGGGCTTCATGTTAACAGCAATAAACTGCTTTGGGTTTAAGTTCTTCTTTAATACAGATTTCAGTTAAGAGAACTCTTCCTCCATTTTATGATCAGAACACAAATTATACCATAACTATTTTGGTCCGTGCATGTTGATTCATTACATAAGGGTCGAATAATGTTGGTATTTCTTTAAATCAAGTTTGCGAGCTTGAAGTAAACACTAATCCCATTGTATTTAACCAGTCGTCGAACAAAATAACAAAACTACGACGACTGATTAAATACAATGGGATTGGTGTTTTCTTCAAGCTCGCAAACTTGATTTAAAGAATTGTTACCACCACCCACGCAATCAATTATTGTTAAATAATGTTGGTATTTCCTTGGTTCGCTTCTTTGAAGAATTTTTCCGAATTAGTTGTGTTACTCAGTAATAAGAGCAAGTAACTTTTGTATAGCTTGCAGTATTCTCTAATGGATTTTAGTTTTTCTGTGTCTTTTAAGCAGTTGAATTCCTTTAAAATTCCGTCTGTACTGCAACACAGCACAGACTATCTCTAATTTTAGGCCTTTTACATTGAGTTCATCTAGAGAGACTCCGTTTGTTAACTCTTGATAAACATTCTGGATCGAGGCCTGAATATTCGTAATATTTTTTGCATTGAGATTCATTTCGATAATTGAGAACTTGGCCATAGGATAAAGTGCTTCATTCCGGTGGTTTGACAACGTTATTCCTGTGTAATTAATTATTAACTCATCTGGCTTTTACGCACAGCCAGTCATAAAGTCAGACGCTAATGATCAGCTTCCGCCATCATCCCAATCACTAATCGTCTAGAAGTTTGAGTGTAGTTGTGACAGCAGTTGCATAGGCAGAAAAAAAATTTGATGAGTCGCATCATTAAACACTTGTCACAGAATATCACATGCAGAGATAAATTACCATTCACTTATCCGTTGTAGATTTGCACTAACATTTTCCGGGAAAATAATTAAAAATAAACCCCAAATTTATGTAGGCCACCTCTAACAACCGCCCTTCTGACAAAATTATGAAAGTATTCTAAAGGCTAATCTAACTGGTCTGGATGGCGAAAATCCGAATATACTTTGGTCCAAGATAAGTTCCATTATGCACAATGCAGGTACTACTGTATGTGGCATTGCAGGTCCCCGTAGAAATAATCATTGGCTCTGTAAAATCTATGGAGATACTCGAAATAAGGCGCCAAATTCCACCTGGCTCGACTCATAATAATACCCGTCGCAATATAAGACGCCAACTTAAGCGCAGTCTAAAAGGCGATCTCGAAAACTTTTGGACCAGAAAGGCTGAAGAAATGGAAGTAGCTTTCGCGTCAGGTAATAGTCGCTGTTTGTTCCAACTTATCCGCGCAACTGGTCCGAGAAAGTTAAAAGTTAGCGAAACTATAAATGATAGTAACAACGAATTAATAACCGATAAAATAAGTCGTCTTGACAGGTGGGCTGAACACTTTAGAGATCAATTTTCTTGGCCACCCGCGTCAGTTCCGATTCCCGAAAGCATGTCTGCATCAACAGTGTGGAATGTTAGTCCCGAAGAACCATCCGAGTTAGAAGTACGCGATGCAATCCTATCTCTTAAACGCCGCAAAGCCGCAGGCCCCGATGATTTGCTTCCGGGATTGTTTAAGGATGGTGGCGATATAATTTCAGGAGCGTTGACCAAACTTTTCCATACTATATGGAATGAGGAAACCGTACCACTTGACTGGAATGAGTCGACCATCATTCCCATCTTCAAAAAAGGCAATCGTAATTCGTGCGATAACCATCGTGGTATAAGTTTGACTCCAGTCGTATCAAGGTTATTTGCTTCGATTATCCTACGTCGTCTTAGCGCTTCACGTGAATCACACGCTAGAGAAGAACAGGCTGGATTCCGCGCAGGACGAGGTTGTAAAGATAATATTTTTACGTTAAGGCAAGTTCTCGAACAGAGACATTTATATCACCGTCCCACAGTAGTCGTCTTTGTAGACTTCAAGGGTGCATTTGATTCGGTGGATCGCAATGTTTTATTCCATATCTTGTCGAAAAGTGGTGTGCCCACAAAATTTGTTAATATTATACGAGCTCTCTACACAAATACTTCTGGCCACGTTAAGGTCTACAACGAATTAACGCATAACTTTACAACCAGCAAAGTTGTCCACTTTCCTCCTTTTTGTTTAATCTTGTAATCGATGCAATTATGAAAAACACTCTCCCACATATTCAGGATGTTGGAGTTGAAGTTCTCCCGGGCGATAAACTAGTCGATCTTGACTATGTGGACGATATCGTACTATTATTCGACAATCGGGAAGCTGCCCAGACCATCTTGAATAGATTAACAGACGTTATTCCGTCTTTCGGTATGAAATCCGCACCCTCTAAATGTAAGATACTGTTACAGCATCACCCGCCACTCACTCCAACATTGCGACTACAGAATGCAGACCTGGGCAAAGTCGACAGATTTAAATATCTTGGAAGCTCTACCAATAACTTAGGCAATATGTCCGACGAGGTGAGAATACGAATCGCGAAAGCTAGGTAGCTTTTTCGAACCTTCCTCATTTATGGATAAACGAGAATATTTCACTTTGTCTTAAAAGTCGTGTTTACAATGCATCTGCACGCGCAGTCTTACTATACAATAGTGAAACTTGGCCTCTTAGAGTTGATCATTTGAGACGCTTACAGGCATTGGATCATCGTTGTTTGAGAAGTATAGCACACGTTGGTTACCAACAACGAATAATTAGCGTTGACATCCGTAGACGTATTTTTGTATCTGCCAATAAGTGCTCCTCGTTTAAAAATCCAATAAGGCTCCACCAACTTTGTTGGCTCGGTCAGGTTTTGCGTATGCCCTCTTTTCGATTGCCCAGTAGAGCTCTGTTTTCTCATCCAGCACTAGATTGGCGTAAGAAACAAGGTGGGCAGATTTTGACATGGCAGAAACAATTGAAGTCACATCCAAATTGGGTAGTATAGAACCCACTCGTCTGCCAGGATGGGGTCCTCGGGTGCATCATATTTCTTGGTTAGAAACCCTTAGCGTTATGGCATCGAATCGAGCTCAGTGGCGATCTTGTTGCAAATGTCTAGTAGAATCATCTTCGTAACTTTTATTTCTTAGTAGGGCAAAGTTAGCCGCGAGGTTTGGTTTGTTTATGACGTGATACAGTGAAATCCGCAAGGAAGCTGTATTGCTGATGTCGTCTTGCCTTAACGCTAAGTTAGCCATAATTGTGTTGTGAAGAGTTTTAGATTGCCTCATTTCTGTGAATTATCCTGATAAATTTACTCATAGTAGCAAGGTATTCCTTCTCTCTCTCGTTAATTTCACTAATAATTTGTCTAAATTCACTTAAATACTTTTTCACTCCTTATTGACATGATGATGATGATGATGATGACGTTTATACCTTTAAATCGAACCCATGATTGTCAAACTATTCAATGAAAGTATGTATTAGGTGTTGCGAACCTAGTAACAAATTAGTTCAGTTGTGACTAGAAGAATAAACCAAAGACAGCATGAACAGAAAGTATAATCTCATGCGAATTCGTTTCGTGATTACTGGCGACTCATTTGTAGGAGCAGGTATTACGCTCCTTGACCACTATATATTTTGGTGAGGAATGTGGGATAATAGGACGATACAATCTCCTAGACGAATGTGTAATTCTGCAGTAGTGAAGCTAACTTCATATAAAGTCTCGACAACGCTAACTCACTCTATATAATATATATACCGAGTGTGTAAAGGATACTAACACTATGGCTATTGTGTCAGTAACCGATACCAACATTATTGTACCGAGAAGGTAATAACACTATGGTTGCCGAGTCGGTACATGGTACCAACATGAAAGATATCAATGTATGCTATAGTTCACCGAAATTGAGAATTATAACTATTTCTGAACACCTGTTACTCTAGTAAATTCATACACTCTGACCTTGATCGATAACAGTTATCACATTTCGCGGTAAGCATGACATCATTAAATTCAATATATAACAGTTAAATACTGTTTGTTGCGGAGAACTAATATATATGCAAGTATGTATTAGGTGTTGTGAACCTAGTAACAAATTAGTTCAGTTGTGACCAGAAGGGTAAACCAAAGACAGCATGAATGGAAAGTATAATCTGTCAAAATAGAAAACTTACGCTTTATTATATTGTGCTGATGATCCATAACGAAAATCACGTGACTGCGGAAGGCAAATCAAACAAATTATAGCTTTAAATACGAAAATTAATTTTCACTTTCGTTACGACTATTGGATTATAACAATTTTTACATATACGAAGTTTAAATCAATTTTTATATTTTGATATAAACAATTACCCTATTACATACACATTTGACAGTATAATAGTTGTTTGAACTAACAAAGGCAATCCAACCAATGTACAGGTTTAGCCCTTATTTTGACGATTACTGTCCAGAATTTACCATTCCGTCGAGTAGAGCCTATATGGTAACTACAGACACACACCCACAAATATATATATATATATATTTATAATTAGGAATAAGAACACATTAATAACAAAGTGGATAAAGGCCATTTATTTCGTGAATACTAATCATCTCTTATACAATCATATATATTTATACATTTTGGGTTTTCAATTGATTATGCTAGTGGTAACAAATCTGACTCGTTTTTACTGCTGTTTCTTGTTTTGACTAGTTGGTGAGTGTGTATGCGTTTGTGTTTGTGTGTATGCGTGTTTGCATGTAAAGGTCATTCTCGCAGTATTGCGAAGTGATGTCTGATATCTTGTCATTATTGTTTTGATAGCTTGAGAATTAACCATTTGTGCGCATTGTTCACTGTTACATATACAAGTGCTATTTTTCCCAGTATAGTTGATCGTTTCACCTTGTTGCGCAAAGTTGTCGTTTTCACATGGTAACAGCGCCAGTGTGGATTTCAGTGTTAAACGCTCACGTTGTTTGGAGACTTCTGTCATCGTATGCGCCTCTGTTATTTCCACTTCAGTTTGATGCTAATCCGATTGAATGTTTGTTGATTCTAGTCGAAGGCCTGTTTGGTCTTGCCTGGATACTAGTAAATTGTTGTTGAATTTTGTTATTCTTGGCCAGCCGATTAGAATATCATGTTGATCGAAAATTTTGAATATAAAGGTCAGGTTTTTGTTGTTTTATATAAAAAATATATTAGTTATAAAGAGTTCGAAATGACATACCATGTTTTGTATATTTTTCGATATACTTACATTGGTATTTGTAAAACTAATCAGCAATCCGCAGATTTCATTTTTATTATTTATTTGAAGAATTCGTCTCTTTCTGGAGGAGTTTGGCATTCGCAGTGCACTTTTGAATTCAGAATTACCAGTTGCTTCAAGATGTCATGCTATACATCAGTTTAATAGAGGTGTCTATGATTACCTAATCGCAACCGATGAAAATCCTGCTTTATCGGATAAACAAAATAACTCGCGAAAGAACATGAATACTCGGTAAGTGAAGTTCCTACGCCTAAATATTACATAATTTTATCCTATATTTTATAACTGATACATTTTTACTAGTTTTAAAAGAGCTCGGTGAATAAGCTAAAATAATCTTTTCAGTTGATTTTTATATCTTAAAATCAGTTGTGTTGTCTATTTGAGTCATCTGTTTTTCTATAAATTATGTTATAGAATTGTGTTAGTCATATTTTATTCCTAAAGAATTATGTTAATGCTAACGAAGTTTTTATACAGGTTTATTGGAGGTGTTTTAATCTATTATTAGTAAATCAACTTTGAAGGGTTATATTAAGTACCCAACCGAATATGGTGTTTTCGCACAAGAGTAAAATACACATCAGTTACACGTCAAAACGTTCTTCACCCTTTATTGGATGTAGCCAGAGCATCATGCCCAATATATTCATAGTAACTAGATGCTCCCCTCTCATAAATCTCGAATAATTTGCGCCAACATTATCGTTTTTGTCGTTATTAGAATTTTTCTCGTTTTTCTATTATTTTTCTTATAGTTATACGCCAGGGAAGCATTTGTTGTTATTGGCTTTTCTAATACTGAGCATGATTATGATAATGATCCTACCAAACTGTCTAATGAGGCCAATTCTGCAGTATAATTCTTACGATTTGTAAAAATGTAGGCATGACTGGAATGAGAAAGTAGCATCTCCGCTTTTAACCAATAGTATGTATGTATATATATATATATATATATATATATATATATATTCGGTTTGACTCCCATTGTAAGGTACCTGTCGCGCTAATATGCTAAACATTGAGTGCTCAAATGGTGCTAGTCTAACATGTGTATAATAAAAGTGCGCGTACAGATGCATTGTAAACACGACCTTTAAAGCAAGAGCGAAGTGCTCGCGTTTCTCCAAAATTGACGTAGATTGGAGAAAGGTACATTAGCTTTCGTGATTCTCACGCTCTCCTCGTCAGACATATTGCCTCAGATATTTATAGAGCTGCCAAAGTATGTAAACCTGTCTAGATCTTCATTCTGCAGTCGCAAAGTTGGAGTGAGTGGTGGGTGATCGTTGAAAAGTGTTTTACATTTAGCGGATGCTAATTTCATATTGAAAGTCGGAACAACAGCAGATAATCTGTTCAAAACGGCTATTGTGTGATGGCGCTATACATGCAGCTGTTCAAGAACTTTTGTTAAGGTAAACATTATCTATACAACCTCGTCCTGACCGGAATCCGGCTTTCTTTCTTAAATTTGTTATCCACACAAAGAGCTAAAACGTCGTAAGAAAATTGAAACAACTAACCTAGATTTGTCTGGAGTCAAGCTTATAACACGATTATTATCACATGCTGCTATTGCCATTTTTGAAGATAGAAGTTATGATCGACTAACTGCAAGCAATGGACATTGTCACCTCGTTCCATATAGTAAGGAAACAGTTAGTCAATACTCCAGAAATTATATCGCCACTATCCTTAACTAAGTTAAAAAGAAAATCATCGGGGCCTGCAACTTCGCGAAGTTTAGGAAATATGATTGTACTCCGTATCTCAAACTATGATGGATGTTTGAGAATCCATCGTACGTGCAAGAGTTTTTTGATGTCCAGTTTTTTTCAATATTCGCGTATTAAATGGGCTTAGGTTAAAACCAAATTTAGATTTAATAAACGGTAGTTTACTTGAACTATTTACGTTACTTTTCAATCCGATAACAGACTCAGTGATATGGTTAACATTCATCATATTCATAGCATCAATAAAGGCGTTGTTGTTAGATTGAATAGAGAAAAGTGAAGGAAAAGAGACAGAATCAATGACGGTGTTTGCAGTAACCTAATTTCGCTTGTCCATCCTGCACGTCTCAACATATGAGGCGACTTTTTTAACCTGCGCGACGGCTGATGCAGTATGGATTCATTATAGTTCATATGTGGGTTATAGAAGAGAACTAGGTTGCCCTATCTTAGTGGGGATCGTGTGTATTCATAAATTTCATTCTTTTAGATAATCTGCCATACAAAGCTGATGAGCACTCTCTGTCCAGATGCGAGTAGCTGACTAGCTAGTGCTCACCAGAAATTTATATGGCTTCGGGAAAGCCTCGGCTCGTCTTACTACGATAAAGCCTGTGAAATCATGCACTGGCTCTATTAATTCGAAAGCATGTAACAACGCATCGTCTGTTGCGAAAGCAAGATGAGACTGCAACTATTTTACTGTCAGCCATGAGGCGGATGTTGTTAAGGAGACATTCAACGTCAAAACGTAATATTTTACGCATTATTAGTGCTCATTCTGTATTTAGAGTAAGAGTGTCATCAGATTCTGAGACAATTTGTCAACCACTTCGAATAACTAAATCCGCCAAATATTTCAAATGGCGTGGTTAGCGATAAACTGACCCTCGTGATTGTTACGAGATGTAAATCTTATTTCTTATTTTTAAAGTGGCAGAGACGCAGTCTAATGCGAAAATGCAAAAAAAAAACTCAGAATCTATAGCCTTCCTTCTAATTTTTTCAAATTTGCTTCAAAGATGGTTAAAAAATTTTGCACATAATATCACCACAGTCTAGAGGGAAGAATCCGTCCCAAACGAATGGGAGAGTAGTTGTGTTAATGTACAAAAATTTTTATACTAACTCTCCTGTCAAATATCGTAGTTTTAGTTTGATCTGCTGCATCATAGACGGTCACTGGTTTTATCCTCAAGATTCTCGACAAGCCACCAGTATTATAGACCCACTAATGTCGTTTTCCTGCACCACTCAACTGCTTTCGATTGTGCCTCGCATGTAAGTTTATGACAAGGCCAGACTCTAGAAACAATTCTGATGGATTTGCAAAAGGATTGGGCCAGCTACCACTTGGCCGGATACTAATTCCCGCGTTATCGGTCACTCGTTCACGGCGCAACATATTCTCACTAACTAGGAAAAAATTAAATGACTGAAAATACGCGGGAGTCTAGCGGCAAACATGGTTTAGGAGAGTCGCCTGATTAATTATAAATATTGGCATTGGTTCCTCAGGATCTCAGGGTGCGGGTGATCTAGGTCTCTGTTTATTATATTTTATTGCATTTCGACCATCCATTAGATTTTAAACAGATAAAATGAGTCGTCCGAATAGGTCGGCTTAACGCTTCAAAGATCAATTTTCATGGGTACCTGCATCAGTTCCGATTTCCGAAAGTATGCTTTTATCGAGAAGCTTTAATTATAATATGGACCAATCATCAGAGTTAGAAATTCTGGATGCTATCCTATGCTTTAAACGTCGGGAAAATGCAGCTCCCAATATTTTGTTTCCTAGCTTATTTAAGGGTAAGGGTGGTATAATTTCAGGAGCGCTGACTAACCCTTTCGTACAACATGGAAAGAGGAGACAATGCAGCTTGTTTGGTGTGATTAGACCATCATTTCTATCTTCAAAAAAAGAAATCGTCAAATGCGTGATAACCATTGTGGTATAAGTTTTACTCCAGTCGTATCTTGGTTATTTGCGCCGATTTTCTTACGCTGTCTTAGCGTGAATCACATACTAGCAATTTTTATTGAACAGCGACATGTATACCGACGTCTTTCTGGTTTTCAAGGCTGCATCTGTCTCGGTGTATCGCAATGTTCAATTCGATATTCTATCAAAGTGGTGTGCACACAAATTTATATTATACGCGTTCGCTACGCAAACATTTCTGCCATCTGCATTGGTGTTCGTCAAGACTGTCCACTTTCCTCATTTTAGTTTAAATTCGAATAGGTGCTATTATGAACAGCACATCCATGTGTCCAAGATGCTGTTGTCAAAGTTCATCCGGGAGGTAAGTTGAAGCCACCTTGAATAGATTATCGGTCGTTGTTCCGTCTTTCGGTAAGAAACTCACACCCCCTAAGTGTAATAAATTTTTACAGCTTCATTCACCACTCACACTGACTCTCCGACTACAAATTGATGATCTGCAAATATTTGACATGTTTACATACCTTGACAATTATTATCAATACTAGGCGCAACATGTCTGACTAGATGAATATGAGAATCGCTATAGCCATGGTAGCTTTATCCAACCATCACCATTTATGGAGAAACACGAGCATTTCACTCTCTTTACGTTTACAGCAGACAATTTTTTGATATTTAAAAAAAATATTCTTTCCTAGCGTAATTGCCATACAATCGCGTATTTTAAATCTTCAAGGTTCAATTTCTATTGACTATTCTTCTCCTATCAGAATGTTTTATATTCATGCGCATAATGCTGCTATTTAGATGCATTAAATCCTCATAATAATTAACCCTTATATTTAAAAAAAGTGGTTATCTCTTGCTTTACTAGATCTCGCTAATTGTAAATATTCTCCTTTAAAAATTTTGATTTAAATGTATAACTTTGGCATTATGTTTTTTTGTATTATTATTATTATTATTATTATTATTATTATACCTTGTTTCCTTTTCGAGTAGTTATGCTAAAACAAGCAGGTGTATTAAATGATGTACTGCACTCGTACTTACACTTTTTCTTAAAAGCAGCTTGTACATTGTATCTTTACTTGCAGTTTTTTAATATACTGGTTCGATTGGGGCCTTTTGATTCAACGCTATTCGACCCACATGACGTGACAAACATAGTTTATGTAGGTTATCAACAAAATATAAGCAACGAAAACATCTTTATACTTATTTCTGGATCCATTAATAAATGCTCTTCGTTGGAAAAGAAACTAATGATGCATCAGTTGTTCTGGTTTGGACACATTTTACCTATAACTTCTGTTCTATTGCCCAACGGAGCCTTTGTTACTCAGAAAGCGTCAGTTTTGCGTAAGGCAAGAGGTGGTCGAATTTTACCATTTAAAGCACGGTTGAAGTCAAGTCCAATCAAATTGGATAGTATAGGACCGGTTAATATACCGAGATTGGTTCAATGTGCTCATCCCTTTCCTTGGTCGTATATGCTGCGCGATTTGGCTTTGAACCGTGTTTGATGGTGATTCTGTGACAGTAAGTAGTTATCTTCCTTTTCAATTGTCATATATTAGGCTTAAAGTGTTAGTTGCGAGGTTTTTTTAGAACAAAACTGTGGAACACGCAAGAAAGCTGCATTGCCGATGTCGACCTTTCCTGACGTTGAATTGGCCTAAGTTATGTGTTGTGTAGACGTCTAGATAGCATCGTCTTTGTGTAGTGTCAAGGAAGGGTCGACGGATTCCTACATAATTCCTCTTTTACAGTGTAAATATTTTTAATTAAATAGTCTTTTAGTTGCTATTATCAATTTTTATTAATATTTATTGTTATGCGGCAATCAAGCATCAGCTGTTAAATGATGTTGTTTTTGGTTATTTTTGGGAAGCTGCTGCTGCTGATTATGATGATGATGATGATGATGATGATTATGATTATGATGATGATGATGATGATGATGATGATTATGATGATGATGATGATGATGATGATGATGATGATGATGATGATGATGATGATGATGATGATGAACTTTATTAACTTCAAATGTAATCCTAAACAGTTTAACTAAGTTTAAAGCGTGTAGTAAAATGTATTTTCCTATTTAATTCTTTATTTTGTCATCTTTTCTTTCCTCGGTCAAAATCAAGGCGTCAACCACGTAGGGATGACGAGTTCGGTGTTGTTCGTGGCATTGATTTCCTGATGGTTAGTAACGTGCTGAATTTCGATGTGCCGGTGCAACCTGAGCATTACGTTCATCGTGTTGGACGAACAGCTCGTGCGGGCAATGCTGGCACATCACTAACCATGGTTAGTGAATCTGAAGAGGACACAGTTAAACAGATTGAAAAACTTTTGTCCGGCGCAGCTAAGCAGTCAGATGCACGTTAGTGAAACATATATACACTAAAAATATGTATCCATTTGATTAATTATTTGAAAAACATTGTTTGTCTCGAGATTAATATAATTTTTATTATGAGTGTTTTTTCCAAATTGAAATATGTAATGATTGGTCAAGTATTATCCCTGTGTATGACGTAAATCTTATTTTTTGAAATTTATACATGCAATTGTTCTTTCGTTGAGCAACATTGATTTTAATTTAGACATCTTTGGTTACTGATTAAAAGTAAAATTGAACTATCAGTCAATTTATCAAACTAGATTTGAATAATAAAAGTAATAATATTAATAACTCTGATTCTAATTAAGCTAAAATTGCCAGTTTACCGCTATGTTTTAGTCGTTTATTTGATAACGATTTTTCTTCTTTTTTCATGGTATGGCTGCTGTTTTAGAAACGGTTCTTATCACCAAGTCCTAGGAATATGGAAACCTAGTGATCTTTTATTGCCCACGCGTAACGGAAACTCATTTCGTTGTTATACGACAGTGTTGAGTCAGCTCCTAAATGTAAATGTATTCATGTACTGATTGTCTGTGCTTCTATCACGGCCCAGTAGTCACGAAGCCATTTTGTGGTGTGTGTGTGTGTGTGTGTGTGTATGCATGCGCATGAGTGACAGATGATATATATATATATATATATATATATATATATATATATATATATATATATATATATATAAATGTTATAAATAAGATAATTGTTTATATTAGCTTGAAATCCAATGAGAATCTCAAACAATTTTGCATTTAGAAAATTTCAGTGTTATGTAGAAGACGTGGTATTGTTACACACAATAGCATTCACTATGATGAGTATTTGATGCCCCATCCAACTAGCCTAAATATGGCTAATTTTCCTATGCAAAGCCAAACAATATTTAGTGTAAATCTGCAATTAGTTATGCTTGCTACCTATGTGGAACGAAAGTCTTCAGCATTGAAACATAACTATTTACCTTTTACAATATTAAATTTTGCTTTCGTTTTCGAACTGACTGATATTTAACCAACTCGAGCTTACTTCATTAGTTTATTTTTTTTTTTAAAAAACTTGTGATGATGGTTGTCATCAAAGCCTACCAAAAAATCTTCAAGGAACAAAATAAATTGAATTCAGCCTATGTTACTCACAACGCAGTTCAGGTAAATTTCATAAAAACGCTTTCGCAAATTGTTCATAAATTTAAGCAACTCGTTAGGAATGTTGGATAATAGGACGATACATTCCTCACCCAAATATATAGTGGTTAAAGGGCGTAATACCGGCTGTTACTGATGAGTCGCCAGTAAGCACGAAACGAATGTGCATGAGATTATACGTTTAGTTCATGCTGCCTTTGGTTTATCCTTCTGGTCAAAACTGAACTAATTTGTTACTAGGTTCGCAACACCTAATACATACATGTTTATTCCTTGTCCATAATTGAGCTGTGAGACAATCAGGCCATTCTAGCCAGTAGCATTTTGAATGCCCATTCGAATTTTGTTCACGTTTACCATTTCATCTAGTGAATTATTTTCTGTTACATTGTTTCAATTGTCCTATATTGTTTTAAGTATTGCTCGCTTTTATTGCATATTCAACAAAACTTGTTGACATTTATGTTATTAAACTTCTCGTTTCATATTAATTATGCAATTTAGAGTCATTGGCCGATGCAGAATCAGTATTTAAGAAATACCAATTTAGAATGTCTGAAGTTGACGGTTTTCGATATCGTGCGCAAGACGTACTTAGACATATAACAAGAGGAGTGATTCGCGAAGCTCGTCTCAAAGAGATTAAGGCAGAACTGTTGAAGTCCGAGCGTTTGCGTGGTTACTTTGAAGATCATGCAGCAGATTTTGATGCGCTTAGACATGACAAGACTTTATCGAAAAATCCTTCATCACATCTCAGAGATGTTCCAGATTATCTGGGTGAGTTGACCACCACATTGATCAAATTTTGCTTCAAACTACATTTTTTGCCGTTTTCTTGTTTTTCTACACATTTGCGAATGATTCTGTAGACCTACGAGACTTGTTGTTTACTCACATTGCCTGATTATTTTTGTATATTTATAGTTCCGTAATGATATATATGATAATAAAAATAACATACAATTCAAAGGTAGACCAAACATAAACAACACTTTGATTGAGTTGTGGCCAAACAAACGTTATTCTACGCAATGTTGCGTTAATTGAACAGATATCGATTTAAGTAAATTTTAAATTTTCGGATTGACTTAACTGATGTAGCTCATGTTTAGAATGTGGATTTAGATTCGAGATTAGCCGATTGGCTTTTATTATGCAATATTTATTCTATAGTATATACATAAATGATTACACACATTCATACACCAACCACGCATACGCATTTAGTATCTGATTCTGCACTGTCGAGTGTTGTATGGGCTGTAAAAGAACCACAATTCCCCAAATTCTAGCATTATATATATATTATGTTCATTGCCTTCAAATATTAAAGTCTATTTCTAATTAGGCAGAAAAAACACATTAACAATATGGATTATGGCCATTTATTTGGAGATTACTAAACTTCGCGAGAAAGGCCTTTACATGCAAACAGGCGCACGCGCACAGATACTAACGCATACACACTTACCAATCAGAAATAGAAGTAAAACCGAGTCAGATTTGTTGCCACCCGCATTATCAAATGCAAACCCAGAATGTATATAAATGAAAAATTGTAAAGCGAAATTTAGTATTCTTGTAATACTGATTCTTCTCTAAAAAATGAGGCTTAACTAATCTTTATTGCTGATGTTGCCTTTCCCAAATGTTAACTTAGCCATAATGTTGTTTTAGCGAGGTTTAGTTTGCCTCATTTCTGTGAGTTATTCTGATAAATTTAGTTATAGTAACTAGGTTGTGCTTCTCTGTCTCTGTCAATCTCTCGTAAATCTCACTATTAATTTGTCTAAAATATTATCTCTGTTCTTTAAATCAAAGTTGCGAGCTTGAGGTAAACACCAATTACATTGTATTTAACTAGTCGTCGAACAACATAACAAAACTACCGCCAGTCGCAACGCTCTGACGCGTTTCGACCTTCCATTATCATCATCAGAGTACGACGGCAAACTGACTAGCGAGGATCAAACCGCATTGCATATATATGGAAAGCAAAATTAAATATGCGGCTCTCACCTCTAGTAGTCTTACATACATCGTACGTGACTGTAAATATCGGTTGCCCAATCTCTATGTACAGCTATTACCCGCGTACTCAAAACGCGGCATTGATAACCTGAATGCTTACACACCGCAAAATATTGAGTTCAAAACCTATTTGAGGATCAAATATGATGCGACAGTGGTCACACTTATGAATCAGTACAAGCGGAAGAAGATGCAGATTGTTAGGCAAGTGGAAAATACCTCGTTCCTTAATAAATGTTTAAAATTTAATGTTATACCGAAATGTTTTAGATTTAAACTTTCATTCGTTTTGGATAAAGTAGGAAATACTCTTAAGCATGAGCTTTGTTTACATTTAATAAAAATATCGATTAAGAAACTAAACAAACGTAAATTTGAACTGATTAGAGAGAAGACAAAAATAAGGTCCATATTACTGGCGAGATTAGGTATGTTGGATTTCAAACATATTGAAGATTTCACAGACAAAACGAGGGATAATGAAATTTAAAAAATTAGACAAAGGCATGAAAAAAACTAGCAATATTGGGAATTAATTGCCCTTTGAGAAATAGGAGAATTAAAGAGGTCATGTCCAAACGTTTA
>JAQBSW010008128.1:0-36155 GCA_029291075.1 Eudiplozoon nipponicum | reverse complement strand
TACTTATTTATAGCAAATCGATATTAAATGCAACAGTGTTACATACTAGCGAATATAATACTGTCATTGATTTCTTATCTATACAATTTGATAAACTGATCTTAACCGCGGTTTACAGACCGCCGTATGCTACTTTACTTGATGACCAAACGTTTACCAATTCCTTTCAATCTATCTTTGGACTGCCATGGCTATAATGTAGTGGTAGGTGACTTTCATAAGGTGCAGGACTGTGAAATTATCCAATCTTTTTTCTAACCATGATCCTCAAGCAGATTATAAAGGAACCAACTAGAGGTTCGCAATGCTTAGATCATGTATATTTAGAAGTTGAAGCGGTGCACTCGCACAGTTATGATGTTGTCAATTATTTCAAAGAATTGGACCATAAACAAATTATTTTACAATGGAACCTTTCGAGTAGCAAAGCACAGAAACCTAATTTTGAAAGTGCACACGTGCAATGTTCCAGAATCAACTGGAATCTTTTTAGAGAATTAAGCTTATCAATTGATTATGAATGTTTTTTATCATGAACAATGACGAATTTGTTTCTTCTGTTTCATTGTTATTATCTGATATATTAAGGGCATCTACATTTACGGATGTTGTACCAAAGCGAATCAATAAGAAGTTACTTAAGCTAAAAATCAAACGAGATAATATAATGAAATGTAGTCTTATCAATAGTATTAAAAAAATGAGGTTAGATTTGATCAATAAAGAAATTAATTCATCACTGCTGATAATCCGTCAAAGATCAGAACGAATTATTTTGGCCAAAATGAAGAGTAATCCTAGACTAGGATACAAACTCCTCACAGATTACAGTAAATATAAGGAAAAGTTAAAGCTTATATTACCTGTGGATAAAACTGAGTATGAATTTTTCTGTGAATTGGATGAAGTATTTGGCAATTTGATATGTAATCCACAGAATGAAAGAAATTTCATGGAACTACCTGATCCTTTGGGAGACCAGGAACCAGGACTTGTTATTGACAGTGATGAATTGATAAAATTAATGTTAAAAATCAAATCAAAAAACAAAAAAATAACCTTGGTATTTCGATTGATAACCTGCTTCAATTACCCTTAACTTATACAAACGCGCTCTGCAACTTTATAAATAGAATTTTGAAGAATGGGAAATTACCAATCGATATCTAAATGATAGTAGCTAAACCATTGCCAAAAGTAAGTAAGCCAACGTGCGCCAGTGATTATAGATTAATCTCTATTATCCCTTCGTTTTTGAAGATAATAGAACGATTGATACTAGATCATTTAGAACGTATGTTGCCGGCTGATTTTGATTTATGTCAACATGGTTTTACGAAAGATAGATCGATAACTACTAATATGCTTTCTATGTGGAAAAATGTAATTAAATTAGATGAGAATAAGATAGATGCATTAATTGTATTTATAGATATCTCAAAAGATTTTGACTCAATATCTTTTGATGCTATTTTGAATGCGATTAGTTTATTGAAAATTGATCCGAATATTTTTAGATTACTTAAATACTAGTTATATAATCGAAGAATGAGTATTCAAGTAAACGATTTGATATAAAAATCGAAAAGAATAACAAGTGGAATTCCACGAGTATCAAGTTTGAGGCCAATTTTATTTAAAATTGTATTTGCATATTTGGAAACTAAGATTCCTAACGGTCGAGTTTGCAAATTCGCTGATGATTTAAAAATAATCTTTCAAATTGATCCAAAGAATGTCGAATTCTCCAAAAATAATGTGACTTTAGATTTGTATGATTTGAGTAAATATTTGTTTACACTAGGGCTGAGAATAAACAATAAAAAGACGAAAGCTTTAAAAATAGGGAACAGAACAAACTTTCATTATGTTTATTTTCATGATGCAGTTATTAATTATG
This sequence comes from Eudiplozoon nipponicum, assembly GCA_029291075.1. Lineage (NCBI taxonomy): Eukaryota > Metazoa > Platyhelminthes > Monogenea > Mazocraeidea > Diplozoidae > Eudiplozoon > Eudiplozoon nipponicum. The sequence goes on along the minus strand of JAQBSW010008128.1, from coordinate 34,255 downwards.
TGTTTGAGATTAAACTTATGCAAGAAATTAAGGATTTAGGCATAACTATTCAATGTACAGCTTCTGCTGAGAGACATATTGAAAGTATAGTAGGCAGTGCTAAGAAAAGATGGGCACTAATAAATCGAACTATTTTATCAAATGATATAAAACTTCAAATGTATATAATATGGATTAGACCGGTATTAGAATATGCTGTCGCTACCTGGAATCCATTAAAAAAGGATTGTCTAATAAGATAGAAGCTGTACAAAGAAAAGTTGTGAAACATATTAGTCCTATTTCTTGCACTATATACGCCTCTAGATTACAGTTTGTGTCATTACAATCTCTGTGGTTTCGGAGGATGTGTTATTGTATAAAAGTTTTCCATTTGAACCAGTGGACTGGTGCCTATATGACTCCGATAAGAAAGAGTCATGAAGTTGGAACTAGATCTGGACATATGACAATATCTCCTCCTTTTGTGGGGAATGTAGCGAGCAAGTTATTCTCTTTCTCAAAAATCTACAAAATTTATAATCAATTGCCAAAGGGGCTTAGAGAAATGCCTCCATCTAAGATGTCTATTAAATCTATATTTACTGAACTTGAAAATGTCTGCAATCCTGCTGATATCTTTTATTTTTTTGATTATGATAATACTTTCTCATGGTTGAATAAAAGACAAGGATAATTGTTATCGGAAACAGATTTTATTGAATTTTTATTTCCAAGTTTTGTATTATTATAATTGAAATGTTATGCACTATATCTTCAAATTAGTTAACATTACATACAATCAATTACTAGTCATGGTTCTCAATTTTTGCATAATGTTACACTCGAATTATACCTTAATTGTTCCTAATTTTGTGATGTATATATTATTCTTTTCAGTCGAATTTTCTGATATTGACATATTGTATTGTACAACTAGTGAGATATACCTATCTACACGAGATGAATTGCACAAATATTGTGATGTGATAATTATTTTAATATATATTGTACAATTTCCAATTTTATTATTTGATGGAATATGTGTGGTTTGAATCCAAATAAAGATATTCTATTCTATTCCATTCTATTCTATTCTACTTGCACACTATTGGTTAAACGGCAAGTTTCCCTTTTTTCTCATTGGTGCAACGTAAATAAAATTGAATTTAATTTACGCAATATGTCGGCCATTAATTTGTGTCATTACAACACTTTCCTCTCTGAAAAAAGGAAAAAATCCTCTCTGCGAGGCTAGATAAGAAATGTATGACAGAGTTCGAAAATAATTAATCAAAAATATGATGAACCATAAATGCTGGGCTTAAATATGCTTGTTGGTTGCTTCAACAATGATACGATGCCAGGTAACCACTAGGAATGGCTACACAAATTGTTAGCTCTAGTGGTCGGTCATACAACGTGAGGCAAAATAAAGCAGTGTAAGATTTGGGAGCCGCAGCGTGAAGATATCGAGGTAAATCGCCTCTGAATTTTCCAGGTTTAAGTTAAAACCTAAGCTGGTTGAATCGTCGTCAATGTGTTTGTATACGACCAAAGGAGCTAGAGTGCTTGACGTTGCGGTCATGAAATTTGTAGAGTGGTCTTTGTGCAATTGATGAAGTTGAGATATGCATTGAAAGTGGCCTATACCATGATATGAAGCTGATCACTACTTAGTGTTGCTACACGAAAGCGTTAGCTCTAAGTAGCTGGTCATACCAAAATAGGCAGTGTAATGTCATGTGTGTGAAATACATTATAATGTAAAAATATATACATTAAAATCAAAGGTAACTGCATAAAAATATGTACACGAACATTGCCTCAGAGATGGCATAATACCAAAGAACTGTTAAAAATGCTACACAATTTTTAGCTAAGAACAGCTGGTTATGCCACGTGAGACAAATACGAAAAATAACGTAAGGTTAAAAATTTTTTGTTAGTTAATGTTAATGTTTAAAAAAAATCAATTACGCGTTATACAAAGCAGGATATTGAGATTGTGGGCAGACGGAGCCTGAGACGTGTGTAGAAGGTTGAACGCTCTCAGGATCAGGTGGTTCGATAAACAGTTTCAACCTGTCTATGCTTACTGATGTCGGTGTAGCGCCTTGCATAATAATGAAGTATTTTGACTGTCTGAGTAAAATCGGGTAAGGACCGCGATACTTGGGTTGTAGTGGTGCAACAGCATTATTGTTGCGAACGAGTAATCTCTTGCAGCATTGGAGCTGTGGGTGAACGAAAACTGGACGAGGCGTATGTCTCGGTTGCTGTTCAGACATGTTACCGAAATGAAGTCGAAGGCGGGTAGCTTCGTCTTGTGGGTCATCTTGTGCCGGTAGTAGACGTGGGAGCTGACTAGACAGGCGTAGATCCATGCCATACAAAAGTTGTGACGCAGACATTTTAATGGATTCACGAGTACGGGAACGCATGGCAAGCAGAACTAAAGGTAGTGCATCGACCCAGTTGCCATTAATGGACGAGAATGCTAAAGCTGCTTTGAGTTCCCTATGCATTCTCTCTACCATGCCATTAGCTAGGGGATGGTAGGCAGTCGTCTGGCGTAAGATGCATCCCATGTACCGCAAGGTGGTTTTGAAACGATCAGATGAGAAGCAAGTGCCTCTGTCTGTGATGACCTCATTGAGAACACCATAATTGGATATCCATGCAGAGATAAAACCGTTAGTTACTTCGTCTGCAGAAATGGTGCTAAGAGGTAATGCCGCAGGCCACCGTGTAAATCTATCGATCATAGTTAGAAGGTAGCTGAAACCTTGAACCTTTGCCAGATGAACTATATCGATGTGGACGATGGCTAGGCGAGAAGTAGACCGAAAATGTTGCAACTTAGAACGAGTGTGTCGTGTGATCTTGTTTTTCTGACAAATAGCACACTCTGAGACCCATAGTTTAACATTCTGCCTAAGTCTGTGACCCCAGAAACGATCTGTAAGAAGTCGGACAGTCGCTTGGCTTCCTGGGTGAGAAATTGAGTGAATTGAATCGAAAACTTTTCTCTGAAGGCTGGTCAGCAGAACTGGCTTGTTGGGCTGCGTACCCGTGAAGTAAACAATTGGTAAGCCTTCCCACAGACGGCATATGAACTTGGTTGGGTGACGGGCTATTGATCTTCGAATGTGAATGTCACCGCGTTGTTCAGTTCGCAGGAGAGTTGGCGTTAGTGCAGGTTCACTGAGTGCCACGGAGTTGACAGTGAATGGTGCCGGCGAAGGTGGTTGTAGAGAGACGTCTGGCCTGGACAGGGCATCTGCAATGAAGTTCTGTTTGCCCTTGACGTGAAAGACCTAAAATTGCCATTCGCTTAGACGAGAAAGCTGTCTTTCTGCTCTGGCAGGGTACTTGGCGATAGATCAAGTTACGTTTCGAAGTGCGCTAACTAGTGGTGCATGATCTGTGAAAACAACAAATCTGCTACTGCCAATGATGCTGATAAAATGGCACACTGCGTCGTGGATGGCGAGAAGTTCTCGGCCGAAAGTGTCGTACCTCGTTTCTACTGGTTGGAGTGTACGCGAGTAGAAACTGATAGGCTTCCGAACTCCGTCGATCTCTTGTTCCAAAGTGGCTCCAATAGCGAATTCAGAAGCATCTATCGTGAGTAGAAATGGCTTTTCGAAATCTGGATGCGTTAGCATTGTGGCATTTGCTAACGAGTTGATGGCAAGTCGAAGTAATTCCTCGTCTTCGGATGACCAAGCAATGATGGAATTCTCGCTAAGTCCTTTTTGGTTCCGCAGGTGCTTGCCGAAAGGATAAAGTTGTTTTGAAAGGCCCGGAAGGAACTTGCGATAATAGTTTAGTACTCCCAGGATTTTCTGCAACTCGCTGACAGTCCTTGGTGACTTGATATTCTTGATTGTGTAACGACACAAATCATTTGCACCAATGAGAAAAAAGCTAATTGCCGTTTAACCACGTTTAACCACGTTTAACCAATAGTATGCAAGTACACATATTGCATGCTATTTAAGCACGGTAATTTACCATGCAAGTCAGTTGTAGCATTTGCCTTCTACCTGCTTCACGCGTGTGCGTTCTGTCGGCTGTCAATACATTGTGCCCTCTGTCGGCTGTCAGTATCTACTCATCTTGGAGAGACGAGCCAATTGAGGTGCAGGACCTTGCGGGACACCATCCACAGCACGATCACAGCAGCTCAACACAGGAGCAACAAATCAGCCAAGTCCCACCAAGGCTCTGGGACATCTTCAACGCTGAAGACTTAAAGCAGAGCATTACCCGGCCCTCTTAGGAGCCCCATATCAATGCTTAATCTCTATTCAGAGCACCTTAGCCGAGTTTGTAACGTCGTACAGCATTTACTTGTGGCCCGGGGCGTTTACAAAATTGGCGACCGCGCCAGGATATTCATTATTTATCTGATTTTTTTTGGGTATAAATAAATTGACTTTCTTCTTCATTTGTTTGGGATGAATCGACCAACATTTGGGTTTTCTTTACCCTGATCCTGTTTTTCTGTTGGGTATATATTCGTGAATTTGTGGTGTTCGTCTTCCCTAAAGGAAGATTTCAAATTTTAGAAGCAGTGTGTTATTCTTGCTGTTGAAAATAATAATTCATTGGCACTTAAGAGCCAACGGGCCCTTGTTCGGCTTCCCTACGGGACAATTTCAATTTTTGGAAGGAGTGACGCTGTTCTGTGTTGAAATAATAATACATTGTCATCAAAGGCCATCGGCGCCTCTGTTCGTTTTTTCCTTTTGTACTGGACAATATCAAGCAACAGTGGAAGCTGTTTGTGGGTAAGCGTTTTGTTATATATTTATACATTTATACATTTTCATATTGCTTATAAATTTATGCTTTTAAGATCCCGTAAGATTTTAAAAATGTCAGGTCCAATTTTAGATATTGATGTTCCTGTTTGGGATGGAGATAGTGAGTTATTTTTATGCGCGTAGACTCCGCTTTCTCCCCGTTTCCTGATTATGACAGTCATCAAAAACTGTCAAAGGTTTTTCTTAACTTGGTTCGAACTCTGTCATGCATTTCTTATCTAGCCTCATATGTGAGGAATATTTTTCAGAGGAGAAAGTGTTGTAACGACACAAATCATTTGCACCAATGAGAAAAAAGCAAATTGCCGTTCAACCACGTTTAACCACGTTTAACCAATAGTATGCAAGTACACATATTGCATGCTATTTAAGCACGGTAATTTACCATGCAAGTCAGTTGTGGCGTTTGCCTTCTACCTGCTTCACGCGTGTGCGTTCTGTCGGTTGTCAACGTGTGCGCTCTGTCGGCTGTCAGTATCTAATCATCTTGTTGCGGGATACCGGAGAGACGAGCCAATTGAGTGCAGGACCTGCAGGACACCATTCACAACGCGATCACAGCTCAACCACGGGAGCAAAAACTCAACCAGAGTCCACCCAAGGCTCTAGGATAACGCTGAGGCCAAGTAGACACATTACCCGGCCTCTGGGGCCCCGTATCGATAACTAATCTATTCAAACATAACCGAGGTTAGTGGCGTCGTACGGCATTTACTTGAAGCCGGGGCGTTTACAATTGAATTCGTCTTTGACGGCAACGGTTAAATACCTTGGGCCGTGATACGATGCCCTAAGAAGTCGACGGATGAAGCTGAAATCTGCATCTTGTCACAGTTGATCTTGAGTCCGTGGTTGGATAAGCGTGAGAGGACATTTCGTAGATGCTTCGCATGAGATTCTAGATCTGGACTGAATACCATAATGTCATCGAGATATGACATACAATAAGCAGAGTCGTCGCAAAGTATGTGGTCCATGAATCTTTGAAATGTATGAGTAGCACACTTAAGTCCAAAAGGCATGTAAAGATATTCAAAAAGACCAAAAGGAGTGATGACTGCAGTTTTCTCGATATCCTCTGGTGCTACCGGGGTGTGATGGTAAGCTTGTCTGAGGTCAGTCACTGAGAAAAAATTGCTGCCGTTGAGTTTTTCAAGTAAAGTGTTAATATTTGGAATAGGATATGCATCAGATTTTGCCACTGAATTTAGCTTACGGTAGTCTCCACAAGCTCTGTACGATCTGCTTGATTTAGAGACTAAGAGCAGTGGTGACGCCCATGAACTTTTCGATGGTCTGATGATTCCCTCTTCCAAAAGCCTTAAAAATTCCTCTTGGGCAGCTTTCGGCATAGCAGGGGCCAGTGGTCGCTTCTTGAGTGCAATAGGTTGTCCTTCTGTGACGATATGATGCATCGTGTTGGAGACTCGTAGCTCTGACTTGTTAAGTTCGAAATGCGACTTGTATTCTTGAAGAGCTGCTGATATCTCTGCTGAATGATGCACTGGGATTGGCTGAATGACCTGTAAATCCAAACGCTCGGAGGTAAGTGTCCAAAAACTTTGCTCAAGTCCGGTGGAGGGGTCGATCATCTTTTGATTGGCAAGATCAACAATGAGCCGAATTTTTGGAAGAAAATCAAGGCCTATTATATTATGTGAGACCTTGGCAATGATGAAGTCCTGGGAAAATTCACGTCGTAGACCTATGTTGAGTGTGTGGTACCGGCAGCCATAAGTTGGTATGGGCTCGCCTGTAGCTGTTGCGAGAAGAACGCCTAGCGACATCTCGACCATTGAATCACCTTTGGGATCTGAGACTGCCGCACCTGTGTCTACGATGTACTCTTCGCCAGTTTTGAAATCAAGAAGGTGCAAAAGTTCGTTTGGCTGTTTGGCCGGGTCATGCAAACAAGTAGGCTGGTGATTGCGACCGGCGTTGTCCATTTGGTTCTCTATGTGAAAAATTCGGCGTGGACGAAAAGAGTCGATAGGGATGTCGGATTGTAGTTGGCTTCTTCCCTGTAGCGCTGTTGATGCCGTTGATGTGCAGAAAGTACGGTCTTCTACTTCCTGCGCCAGACGTTTCCCGATACTGATGCACCCTTGTGCCTGCGGTCTATTGTCCTCTCCGTCAGCTGTGGAAATTGACACTCATTCGGAAATTCTTCAGAACGACAAAGACAAACTTGGCAAGCATAAAAAACTTCTGGTGGTTATAACACCAGTTCTTTAGGGCATATTTATTAAAGGATTGCGGAGATCTCGATCGCCGCCTACCATTATAATTTGACATGGAAACGAATTTTGGTCGAGCATTCACTTGATTTAGCTCGGATTTGGTAATGGCCAATCCTTCTAGAACATTGGCCATGTTCGCCACTGTTCTCTCTAAATAGGAGAGTCTATCATCTTGCGGGGGTGAAGAAAAGGATGATGGATTCACTTTGGGTTCCAAAAACCTATATTCTAACTCACATCTCTCAGATAAGTCATCTATAGAGAGAGTGTTGGGGAACTGTCTGGCAAAGAGTTTTAATGTTTGGGGAAGATTGTTAATAAAAACAACCTTAGCCTCATGGTCAGATATGTTGGTTTTATACCAACGTTTCCGTAATTCCCTCAGTATTTCTATGGGGCCAAGATTTGGCATATCTAACTGCGCATATTTGTTTATTATCTGCTCAGTTTCCGTGGATCCAAACAAGGATTCTACCTCGTTTTGTAGGCCCAAAATGGGATTAGGTAGCTTCCTAATGGCCTCAAGCTTAGGATAAATCCGTCGCTGCAATTCAGAAGGTAGTTAAGCAAAAACCTTCGACAGTTTTTGATGACTGTCATAATCAGGAAACGGGGAGAAAGCGGAGTCTACGCGCATAAAGAATAGCTCACTATCTCCATCCCAAACAGGAACATCAATAATTAAAATTGGACCTGACATTTTAACAATCTTACGGGATCTTAAAAGCATAAATTTTTAAGCCATATGAAAATATATAAATATACTTTAACGAAACGCTTACCCACAAACAGCTTCCACAGTTGAATGAGCGCAGAACAAAAAAAGTCACTGTTTCCAAAAATCCGCAATGGAGCCTGTCGAGTACGTACGGTGCCGTTTCGCACGTAGGAAAGATGAACAGAGGCCCCGTTGGCCTTTGATGCCAATGTATTATTATTTTCCACAGTTGAATGAGCGCAGAACAGTAACTGCTTCCAAAAATTGAAATTATCCGCAATTTAGCCTGTCCAGTACGTACGGTGCCGTTTTGTACGTAGGAAAGACGAACAGAGGCCCCGTTGGCCTTTGATGCCAATGTATTATTATTATACCCCCCAAAAAAAATTCACCACAAATCCACGAATATATACCCAACAGAATTCCCAGAAGACCACGATCAGGGTAAAGAAAACGCAAATGTTAATCGATTTTTATCCCAAATAGATGAAAAAGGAAGTCAATTTTATTTATACCAAAAAAATCAGAACAATAATCAATATCCTGGCGCGGTCGCCAATTTTGTAAACGCCCCGGCTTCAAGTAAATGCCGTACGACGTTACAAACTCGGTTAAGGTGCTCTGAATAGAGACTAGTTACTGATAGGGGGCCCTTAAGAGGGCCTGGTATGCGTTCTCTTGAAGTCTTCAGAGTGTGAAGATGTCCTAGAGCCTTGGGTGGACTCTGGTTGAGTTGTCGCTCCCGTGGTTGAGCTGTAATCACGATGTGGATAACGTCCTGCAGGTTCTGCACTTAATTGGCTCGTCTCTCTGGGTATACCGCAATAAGTTGAGTCACGGATGTAGTTAGTTGTTGGTGAAACTATCAAATCACCAGCGTAGGTATTGAGAGCCGACAGAACGCACACGCGTGACGTAACAGGTAGATCGCAAAAAGCCACAACTTGACTTGCATGGTAAATTGCCGTGCTTAAATAGCATGCCATGCCTACTTGCACACTATTGGTTAAACGGCAAGTTTCGCTTTTTTCTCATTGGTGCAACGTAAATAAAATTGAATTTAATTTACGCAATATGTCGGCCATTAATTTGTGTCGTTACAGTGGTTTAAATTTATCAGTCAATGTTATTTTACATAAGGCGTAGGATTTAACATCCTGTAGAGGTTAATTGAATTTTTGGACATCAATAAAATCCTCTAATAATTATAAATCAATTTTATTTTTGGACATTTGATGTTATCGCTGGTTTCGTAAAACAATATTGTAATTTTTGGAAAAAATTGTAAATTTTTTTTGGAAGTTCTTTTGTTCATATTGTCGAAGTTTTTGACTTGTCTTGTCGAAGGAAAATGTTTGAGTTTTGATCTGAGTTGCTGAATTGCACAAGCGGGACACTGCGTGGTTCCATCTTCGACTCTGCTAATAAACCGTTGTAATCTTCTTGTCGATTGTTCTTTTTAATTATCAGCGAAAAGAACCACAAATTTGCTTCAGGTATTTAATTTGAATATTTGTTTTAAGGTCTCAATCATTCTGATTCAGTAACCTATGGATATCAGCGTATCCTGGTAAGCTTACTTATTTAATATAATATATAAATTGCAAGTAATTTAATAATATATGTCTGGTTTTTTTAAATACTGAGGATACAGAGCAGTTGGCTAGTGGACTTAAGGATTGTAGCTTAAGAGATAGTTCAGAGGAACTTAAGTGTTCCAAGACAGATGATCATTCCGCATATATGGATTTTCCGGGCCTGGCATCCAAGAGACCCCCTTATGGTAGTGACCAAAGGGCCTCTACAAAAAATGGCGACCGCGCCATGATCCTCTATGCGGATAGATATGATGTAGATGATCGTTTTTCCCGCAATTCTATGGATATCAATGTTAAGCTCACCATGTACAGACCAGACAACCATTCTGAATGGGTCGAAGAAACAAAATGTTATTTTAAACTAAAACGGATGACCGACCCTAAAGTAAGGTTTTCCTCGGCCTGGTGGTGCTTACCTGAGCCATTAAAAAAGAATCTATTTAGACTCAGGAATTTTGTTACTGAGAAAAAACCAGAAAATGCATTTGAGCTTCTAGCAGTAGAACTCCATGGACGACATCAACCCGAGAGGATTGAACGGATGACTGACTTATTACGTCAGGAAAAGATGGGAAATCTACTTCCATCTGAATTTTATGACAGACTTATTTCAAAATCCATCGGGTTTGATATATCTGAGGAAGTTATAAATAGTATATTTGTAGCAGAATTGCCTGCTAGACTAAGAGCCACCTTGGATGTATATGAAACATTGGAACTACAGTGGCCAAAGAAGCTCAAAGGGTTGGACAAAGTGTATCGTCAGAAGGAACCCAAGGTGTATGCAGTAACCACATATTCACGCCTGGAGCAGCAACTCAGACATCTCTCAGAGAGACTCCTGACCATAGAGAATGAATTAAGTACCCTCCGCAGGGATGTGGGTTGGATAAAAAACAATAAGGAAAGTTCCAACAGAAGTAGGGTAAATTCTCGGAGTCAACGTTCAAATTCCAAGCATTGGAGAGGCGAATCGCGTGAGAGTGTACAAGGACCACGCGAGTGGTGCATATCGCATCGCAAATACGCCGAGTTTGGAAAATGTCAGGAGGGAGGATGCACGTTTCCAAAGTTGGGTGGTCCCCGATGGAAAGGAAGTAGTCTTCCTGTAGCCTGGTCGAAGCTGCCGGAAAACTAATGAAGCCCCCGCTAATAGGAGCCGTAAGGGGGGTTGCGCATGCAAGGCTCCAAGGTATGCATATTCGTGGCATACTAAAATCATCGAAGTTAGGTTCGGAAGCTTCGATGGAAGAGACGCGCAGTAATACAGTCCGTAAATCTGTTAGATTTCGGCTGGCAGGTAATCTTAAAGAGGTTGCTGGTTATAGCAACAATAAGTTCGTTATAACTGATGAACTTAGCGGCTTAAATTTCTTAATAGACACGGGTGCAGAGGTGAGCATAGTTCGATCTGATGTGGTGGAAATTGATAGCCCCACATTCGATTACCAACTATGGGCTGCTAATGGAAGTCCAATTGAGGTTAAGGGAGTTAAAGAATTGTCAGTGACATTGGGGCAGAAATCTCCATTTACGTGGAATTTTCTGGTCGCGGATATAAAGGATAACATCATTGGGATGGACTTTTTGATCCATTTTAATCTCGCTTTAGATCCCAAATCTAGGACCATTGGACAAGGCACTGGGATAGTGACTTATGCTGAGACTGGGACATCAGTAGTTAGGTCAGTGAGACTACCCAGACCCGTCGTCGCCGATGACTTGGTGGATGTCATCGAGAAACACCTAGCCGTGTTTCTGCCATTCAATTCGAAAAGCAAGGGTTTAAAGACAGGCATAGAACACTAAATCGAGTTGGTGGAGCCACTACCTTGTTCGCCGAAGTCTCAACCGTTGCTCAGGGATATAATGGGGTATGAGTTATATACAACGTTAGATCTGCAGAAGGCGTACTATCAAGTACCTATGGAGGCAGAATCTATACCGCTCACAGCAGTGCGATTCCCTGGAGGAGGATCGCATGAATTCTTATGTTTGCCTTTTGGGTTGAGGAATGCAAGTCAGACATTCCAGCGTCTGACGGAAGAAGTTCTTCAAGACTGTTCATTTGCTAGAGTGTATATAGATGACATCATTATATAAAGTCAATCTAGGGAGGAACACCGGGAGCATTTGGACATCGTTTTGTCTAAGCTGGAACATTATGGATTGGTAGTGAAACCAGAAAAGAGTAGGATTGGTTGCTCTACCGTAAAATATCTTGGACACACCATTTCCAAGGATGGAATCAAGCCCTTGGAAGACAAGGTACAAGCAATCAAGGATGTGCCAGAACCTAGAACTGTACGCCAGTTGCGTAGATTTTTGGGCATGATTAGCTACTATCGTTGGTTCATACCAGGTTTAGCTGGAATTTTGGGGTCGCTAACTCGACATTTAGTTCGTGAACGAAGCACAATCAAGAAGTCCTGGCCTATTAATTTTAGCCAAGACGACAAGGAAAAATTCCAGAGGGCCAAAGATCTGTTAAGCCAAATAACCACATTAGCACCTGTGGATTGGACTAAGCCGTTTGAGCTTGTCACAGATGCTTCTAATGTAGCCATAGGAGCAGTGTTACATCAACGGGAAAATGGTATAGTCAAGCCGATTAGATTCTATAGTCGGAAACTCCAAGATCGCGAGAAGCGATATGATACGCTTGGAAAGGAGTTACTAGCAGTTTATTCTGCAGTGTTGCATTTTGAGCACTACCTAGATGGACATCAGTTTATGATATTAACTGATCATAAACCGTTGTTGAGTATCCTTGGGAAAGCAAATAGGCTAAATTATTCTCGGCGGGTGAATTCACAAATAACCCGACTCGCAGAATTTTATTTTACCATTAGTCATATCTCAGGAAAAGATAATGTGGTGGCAGACACTCTCAGTAGACCAGACGTATCAGATAAAGATATGATTCGTTCAGAGTCACTCGTATGCTCTATTGTATCTTCTAATGATTTTGTCCAGCAATTGATGGAAGCACAAGGTCTTGATCCTTTAGTAGCTGTGTTGGAAAAGAATCCTACATATACACGCAGGAAGATTGGAGATAAGTGGTTATTATGTGAAATCTCCAGGAGCCAACCTAGACCTTATGTACCGTTAGAATTAACGGCAGAGACGGACTAGACATGAATAAAAAATCTTCTGTTGATTATAGAACCAGTTCATTTGGGCATATCAGTTAAAATATTGAAAGATCTAGATTGCCGCCTACTGTTATTTCGTGTTTTGTGTTTAAAATTGGATTCACTTGATTTAGCTTGGATTTCCCTATGGCCAATTCTTCTAGAACTTTAGCCATGTTTGCTATTGTGCTCTCAAAAGAGGAGATCCGATCAAAAATATTGGTTTTAGACCATCGTTTCCGCAATTTAAAATAACAATGGGGCCAAGGTTTGACATGCATAACTGCGCATATTTATTTATTATCTGGTCAGTTTCAGTTTGACCTAACAAAAATTCTACTTCATTTTGGAGGCCAAAAATGGGATTGGGTAGTTCCCTAATGGCCTCAAGCGTCGGATAAATCCGTCGCTGCAATTTTGAAGGTAGTTTAGCGGAATAAAACTTGACAGTTTTTGATGACTGTCGTAATCTGGAAACGGGGAGAAAGCGGAGTCTACGCGCATAAGGAAATGTTCGCTATCTCCATTCCAAATAGGAACATCATTATCTAAAATTGGCCCTGACATTTTAACAATCGTACAGGATCTTAAAAGCATAAATTTATAAGTAAGAAACGAAACGCTTACCAAAATCTGCTTCCACAGTTGAAACAAAATCTGCATCCACATTTGAAACTGATGTGATGGGCACAGAACATAGATGAAATTATTTCTTTCGCCCAGTCTATAATGTTCTTTTCAAAAATTCAAAAAATCTGCGTCCGCATTCCAGTTTGGCACACGAGATCACAAAGGTGTACAATTTTATTCATAGCAAAAAAATTTTGCATAGCAATCTTCCTTAAAAAATTCCCAAAAAAAATTGCCCACAAGACCTCGACTTAAGAAAGATTCACAACGTCAATTTATTGAACTCCGAAAACAATAAAATGAAAAAGAAACACAGTCGATTGTATTTATGCCAAAAGTATTGTGACTTTCTGATAAATTTAAAAAAAGAGAACTGTTCTCAGTATCCTGGCGCGGTCTCTAATTTGTAAAACGCCCTCACTTCAAGTAAGTCATTCAGGTGCCAAAATGACTAAGATTATTACTGTAGGGGGCCCTTATTTGGGCCGGTATTTCGTTCTCCGGTAAATGCCGAGACTGGCTATTGTTCTTTCTGTTGTGGTGTTGACATCAGCGGCGAGAGACTGTGAAGTCTGAGTATTGGCTCGTTGAAGGTCTGCGACAACACTGTGGTAATTAGCACACGTGACGGTCCAAGAATTAGATGTTGCTCCTTCGCACTATTTGTGCAGCATCAAGATTGGCGTGACTTAAATTGACTATGTGTGTGAAGCAAATCCATAAGTCAGCGTAAGTGAAAAGTCAGTATGACATGAGACAGCACGCACACGTAGTGCACAGCAGAATTCAAACGTGATATCTGACTGGCATGGTTAAATTCACCGTGCTTATATAGCGTGAAATTAAAAGCTCGCATGCCATTGGTTAACGGCAAATTTTGCTTGTTTTAATTGGTGACGCGTAAAGTGTATTTGAATATCATTTACGAATTATGTCGGCGAATTGTTTTTGAGCCGTTACACAAGTTTCACTATTTGTTTAAAATATGAGAACACAACAACGTACTTCATGGAATAACATTTATTAATAATTCTTAATTCTATCAGTATCTACAGCCATTATTCTAGATTCGTTAATATATTCGTTCATCCAATCCCAACTGTACATTTGTCGTAACCAATCCCCTCATAGCTATGTCTGTCTTTGTTTTGCGCAATTTAGACCACTCCTTTTGCGTAATGTCATGTGGTGTGTCATTGCTTTCAATTTGAGTGCGTCCGTAATTGACGGGTGTGTCGTATTGTGCGCAATAAAAGCTATTTTTGAAGGCCTGTTAGTTATATCTTTGTTCCAGTCCAATTTAATTTCCTTTTGAATTAGTTTCTGCACGTTTAAGAAGGGGTCAGATTATTAAATGCAATAGCTTCATTTTTGCTGTTTTTTCTTTGCACAGAAGTGAAAATTTTTTACTACTAACAGCATGACCTGTGAGTAATAGATGTTTGCAAATTGCTGGGTTTTGTATAGGAGCTGCACACTTCTTCGATAATTTTTGAGAGAGATGCTGATATATTCTAGTTTCAAGACTCTTTTTTGATCTGCTGGTGTACTAAGCGTTGCAGGTTCATTTAAAATTTGTATACAAACAAAGGCGTTGACGTCACAGAGAGGCTATCTTTTTCATTTGCGCGCATCAGTTTTGTTGTGTTGAATACCACTCTCACCTGTATTGATGTAAATTGTGCTTTAGTCGCTCGAACTACTTTTCTTTTGAAGATATCAACTGGATAATCATCTCCAAAGGGAACACTAAGCATTACTCTCTGGGGTATTTTTTCCCTCCAAATTTGTCTTGATTTTGTTGCGATGCTTCAATCTATATTCGATGAATCAGTCCGGATAGCCATTATTTCTCAACGCTTCGCGAAATAAATTTGGCTCTAATTCAATGTTGTTTGGTGAACAAATCTTGCGTATTCGTGTGCCCAAATTGATTATCAGGTTCCTTTTGTACGCCCTAGGCACACTACTGAAATAATGGATATACTGCCCAGTCCGACTTGATTTCTTGTGCACTGACCTTCAGATGGTACCTTCTTCATCTCTCGTTAATTATACATCTAGAAAAGACAAATATCCGTCTTGATCTTCTTCTGTTATAAACTTGATTGCTTGGTCTACCTTATGTGATGTAGCAGTACATTTGTATCTTCATCCTTTTCAACGAGCATGAAAGTATTTTCAACGTAGCGAACGTAAGTATGAGCTCCATTGATAAATAGTTTTAATCCAGTTGTTTCTAAATGATGCATATATATGTCTGCCAATAATGGTCCAAGATGACTACCCATACCTATGCCGTTAATTTATTTGTAAAAAACTCCTTGGAATACGAATTGTACGGTGGATGTACATAATAAAAGTAATTCTTATATGTAATCCACTTCTATACGTATATCCGCAGATATTCACACAGGATATTTATAGTTTTATTTATTGAAATACTAGTAAAGACGGACTTTATATCGAGGGATTATATTTTCTTCTCTTTTAAATTCAAGTCGTGACATTTTTCCACAAATTGAAAGCTATCTTGTACCACGTACTACATTCTTCCTTTCATATTAGGTTTTATAATTCGGCATAATAATCTGGCCGCCCCGTGCTGCGGAGAAGTTACCATAGATAAAATGGTTTTGAAAAGAGGAAGTCTCAAATTATTGTAAATTTTTTAAACCTTAGGCAACCCATATAATATTGGTTGCGTTGAACCTACTGGCTTTGCAAGTTTAAATTCTGTAGTAGATGTAATTTTGTGCTGTATGTCGATTTCATGCTTAGCTTCGACTTTCGAAATAATTCTGTTTAAAATCTTCGTTATAGAATTTTATAATTTTGCTATAGTATTGCAGGGGCTCCAAACCTATTAGCAAACGATAACCCCATAGATGCCAAGTCGTTTTTAGCCTTAATATATCCATTTGAGTCTGATAAGCTAGAATTCTTGTTCACATCTATTAAGTTAATGCCTGATATATCTTGAGCTAACTTGATTGTGTCCTCAAGCTTAAGATTAGCTTCCATGTTAATCGAACTTAAATATAATTTTTGTAATAATTTTGTGTTAGGCAACTGACTGTGTACTTCTTACATCGCAATACACCTGATCAAATAATCTGGATAGAAATAATACGCCAAAAACAGAATTATTAAATTACCTGTTCCAGATCGTCCCAATATGTACGATTCAAAATACAAAATTGTAGCTGGTATATAGTGCGAAAATCGAGAATCTTTGAACCGTAAAGTAGAGATAAGAATAAATGCAGCTTGCCAAACACAGTCAGACCAGTCATGCACAGATTGCCAAAACTAAATTTTACGCACAATTTAAAAGTATATATACTGTCAAGCATTTAAAAAAAGAATGTTCTAGTAAATAAACGAATAATTTCTTTTTAAATAATTTTCGTTTCAATCAGCATCGGTGGTTTAAATTTATCAATAAATGTCACTTTAATTTTGTTGGGGAAATATCTTTCTCTACATATACCACCTTCTTAAAAAGACGGCTAATAATAGACGTAATCATTGTTCTTCAGCTGATGTTGTACACTTCCTGAACGAGTTGTGCATAATGGCGACCCTGACGTCGAAATCGCGCTCTGTAAAGTTGTCACTGGCACTGATAATTCGTCTGACGTTGACAAAACGTTATGATCTTGTAACTTGGTAGAACATGATGTCAATGTGTTCAACAACGCGTCTTGTGAAAGTTGCTGCTATTAATTATGTGCCTGCGTGATTGGATTACTCACATCAGATTCGTCCAACTCATCAGGTAATTCAGTTCAATTATCAATCCAGATAAACTTGGGAATGCAACGGTACAAAGTAACACAATCCTCAATGCCATTTACCTCTATGACGACATTTTTATCAGTCATCCTCTTGACCTTATATTGTCATTTGTAAAATGGTGTCAGGCAGTTCTTCCTATTTTAATTAGTTACATAAACATTCAAAGCCGATCTGAGTTCAAAGGACACATCGCACTTGGTTTTTACTTTTATAGTCTGGATCCGAGCTAAGTAAACTTAATGGTTTTCCATATACAAATGTGCCCTATATCTGTTGCGCATGGCAAGTAATACTATAGGAAGATCGTGTATCCAGCTTCTTCCACAAGTACACCTTAATGCAGCTTTTAGTGCACGATGCAGCCTTTCTACCATCCCATTCGCCCGTGGATTGTATGCGCTACAATGCAATACATTTATTCCTATGATATTAAGAGATCTTACGAAAAGCTCTGACATAAATTGACTACCGCGATCACTAGTGACTCTTTCCGGAACACCATTACGTGATATCCAATTATGTAGGAACGCGAACAAGACTGCTTGCGCTGTTATATCTTTCAAAATCACTACTTCGAGTTGGCGACTAAACGATTTACCATTGCTAGCAAATATTTTTGACCGTTGACTTCAGGTATTTCGACAAGTTCTATGCGTATATGTTTGAACCGTCCAGTTGGTATGCAAATATTTTGTATCTTGGTTCTGGTACGTTTCAAAATCTTACAGGTTTGACACTTGGCACAGGATCTTACCCATATATGTATGCCTTTGGACATTTGCGACCATACGCATCTGTCGTTAACAAATGACTTTTATGGAAGGATGTTCCATATCGTGTAACTTTTGAATAATTTTGACACGTAACTCTAACGCCACATATGGTGGTGGTTGATTTCTGGACGTTTCGCATAACAACAACTTGCCACTCAGAAGCTTGCAAACATATCCTGATCTCTGGGACGAAATTAACGTAAAGGGATCCAATACTTGTGCTTTCTAGATTTGATTGACTAAATTGTTTGGAGAATCATCTAAATTCTTAAATGGACCTTGATGTATCAGCTCGGCATCTGCTTCATTCGGTCTGCTAAGTGCATCGACTACCACATTCCCTTTACCATTAACATGAGACACGGTGAAATCAAAATCTGCTAACCGGGTAATTTTGGATTTCACCCTGAGAGAGTAATGAAGCCTCGCAGTTTTACCAAGTATACTGATCAATGGCTTTTGATATGTTAATAATTTGAACTATACACATACACAACAAGAAGTACTTTATCAAAAGTATCATATTTTTTTTCTCGATTATTAAGCTTTTTGCTATAAATCCCAATCGGTCTTACTTTATCCTTGTCTCTTTGCTGAAACACTGCCCCTATTGCAACATCTGAGGCATCTGTGATTAGCTCGAATGGCTTCTCCTAATCTACAGGTGCTAATGTGGTTATATCACTTCGCATTTTCTTGGCCCTCCGATTTTCTCGGTCTTCCGGGCTCAAGATTATAGGCCCAGACTTCTTGATCGTGCTCTTTTCACGAGTGAGATGGCGTGTTAACGGTCCAAGAATTCTGGCTAGACCTGGAATGAATCGATGATAATAGCTGATCATGCCCAAGAACCTTCGCAACTGGCGTACGGTTCTGGATTCAGTTACGTCCTTAATGGCTTGGACCTTATCTTCCAAAGGCTTAATTCCGTCTTTGGAAAGTATATGACCAAGGTATTTAACTGAAGAGCAACCAATATTACTCTTATTAGGTTTGACCACTAATCCATATTGTTCTAGCCTGGTCAAAACCGTTTCCAAATGCGTACGATGTTCGTCTCTTGAGCGACTAAAAATAATTATGTCGTCTAAGTACACCCTCGTAAATGGAAAATTCTGAAGGACTTCTTTAGACAAACGCTGAATTGTCTGACTGGAATTCTTCAATCCAAAGTGCATTCGATGCAATTCATGCAGTCCCCCTCCTGGAAATCTCACTGCGGTAGTGGTATAGAAATTTCCTCCATTGGTACCTGATAATACGCTTTCTGGAGATCTAAAGTTGAATAAACCTCATATCCCATTATGTCTCTGAGCAGAGTACTCTGGTTAGGGAAAGGATAAAAATCACCCTTTCACACAGAGTTCAATAGACGATAATTTCCACAAACCCTCCATTGTCCCGGTTCTGGTTTGGAAACTACCACTATTGTGGAAGAAAAATTGGAATTTGACCTTCTACAAATCCCCTCTTTACGCATATGGTGAAATTCAAACACAGCAACTTGTTTCTTGTGTTGTGCTAATAGTTGGGCCTTTCGTAAATAAGGCAACGGATCCACTAATTCTATTTGGTGTACTACTCCTGTCTTCAATTTTATTCTTTTGGTACTGATAGGTTGAAACACTGCGAGGTGTTTCTCGATGATGTCGGCAAAGTCATGTGCGACCGTGGGACGAGTTAAAAGGACTGTTCTAACAGCCGAACTGTTAGACTCTGTGTGTGTTAACACCCTTACGCCTTCTGCGATTGTCCTAGTTTTGTAATCTAGAGTCCATTTAAAGTGCGTCAAGAATTCCATCTCAATGATATGGTCCTTGACACCCACTACAAGAAAGTTCCACGTAAAAGACGATTTGTGGCCTAAGGCTACCCATACTTCTAACGGACTACAATTTGCGGCCCATATTTGATAATCAAATGCAGGGAAATTTGCTTCCACCACACCTGACCTAACCATACTTACTTCAAGACCAGTGTCAACAAGAAACTGCAGTCCAGTTAATTCATCTCTTATAATGAATTTATTACTGGATAATCCGGCAATGTTTTCCAAATCTCCGCTTAAGAAGAATCTAGCCCTCTTGCCTTCTATTTTGGTGCTATTAGATCTTGTCGCATCTTTTGCTTTCGCCTTCAGTACATCTTTTAAATGCATGTCTGCGAGCCTTTGCGATGAAAACCCCCTACGGCTCCTAGTAGCGGGGGTTTTTATCCTTTTCCCGGTGATGAATTCCTCTCTACCGGTTTAATGCTTCCTTTCCATTTGAGTCCACCTAAACGCGGGCATATGAAATTATCTCCTTGTCACTTTGCACTTTGTCCATATTCACAATGTGCCTTACACCATCCACGCAGCCCTTCGAATCGTTGACGCGATTGACTCCCTCGACGTCTAGTATTTCTATCCTGACTCTGAATTTCAAAATAGCTCTCAACAATTCATCCATTTTTCGATGTATGCCAGCAACTTATCGACATAAGTAACACACACTTTCTTTTAGCGTCAGGATGGTTTCGGTATTTACCCTGCCTGGCTGCACCATAACAGAATCTGCCATTATAGCATGTACCTGTGGTTCCTGCTGTTTATACACCCCATCTAGCCCTCTGAATATACTTGGCCAATCAAACTTCATGGCCTCAAAAACCTCTAATGTGACTCTAAGCTTGGTTGGTAACTCAGCTGTAAAAATATAATTAACCACATCTCTAGATATATTCAATTTGGAAACTTTCGTACAAAGTCGTTCATAAAAATCTGATGGTAGTTGACGCCCATCTTTTCTAAGCGTAATAATTCGCACATTTGTGCCGATATTCCAGGCTGATATCTCTTTTAGATTTCAGCAATTAAATACTCAAATGCATTATACGTTTCTTATTCCACAGTTTTATTTCTAACGTTTTCTACCATAAGAGAGCCTCTGGGATGCCAGGCCCCGAAAATCCATATATTCGGAATGATCATCTGATTTGGAACACTTAAATTCCTCTGAAATATCTTTTAAACTACAATCCTTAAGTCCACTTGCTAACTGCTCTGTATCCTCAAGATTTAATAAACCAGCCATAATATTATTAAATTACTTGCAATTTAATATTTTATATTAATTAAGCTTACCAGGATACGCTGATATTCACGGTTTACAGAACCAGACGAGGATAACCTTAAAACAAATATCCACGTCAATTACCTGAAGCAAATTTGTTGTTCTTTTCGCTGATAATTAAAAAGAACAATAGTTGACTTTTCTACAATAATTTATTAGCAAAGATATCGTAGATGGAACCACGCAGTGTTCCGCTTGTGCGCTTCAGAAACTCAGAAAAAACTCTCTTTTCACCTTCGACAAGACAAGTCAAAAACTTCGACAATATGAACAAAAGAACTTCCAAAAAAAATTAAAATATTTTTCAAAAATTACAATATTGTTTTACGAAACCAGCGATAACATCAAATGTCCAAAAATAAAAATTTATTTATTTTTATATGAGAGGTTAATTGGTGTCCAATAATTAATTTAACCTCTACATACTCCCTCATGTTTAAGATGATTAACCATACATGATGTAGTCTTCATTCTTCGGTTTCTTGATGACTCTTCCAGAACAATTTTAAACAAGTTGTGCTGGTACTTCAGTAGATTTCATGTTCATATTGTATTGTCTTTATTCTTGATTTTAATCTTTGCTTCTTTTCCATATTTGTTCGACTCTTCCTTTTTCTCACACATTTCTGAGTCACATTTCGCCTCAGCTTATGGATACTTCGATGGATACTGTTTCTCAGTCTCCTCTTCCGTCCATATAAACTGTGGAATGCAGGGATCCAGTGTTACACATTCTACTGTGCCATTTACTTCTATAAATGCATTTTTCTCTGTAATATGATTGACTTTAAATGGCCCCTTATAGAACGGAGTCAGACAATTCTGTCTGTTCTCGTTAGTTATATATACATGAGATGCCAGCTCTAAATCTGAAGATACATAGCATTTAGATTTTGGACTTCTAGTTTTGGTTGGAGCCAAACGACTTATTTTATCACTTAATGCTCCAACAAACCGGTCTACTGAACCAGAGGCCCAATCGAGACAACTTGGAGCTTCTATTAGAAGATCTCCATGTAACCTCAATGGCTCTCCA
Source organism: Eudiplozoon nipponicum (assembly GCA_029291075.1). Classification (NCBI taxonomy): domain Eukaryota; kingdom Metazoa; phylum Platyhelminthes; class Monogenea; order Mazocraeidea; family Diplozoidae; genus Eudiplozoon; species Eudiplozoon nipponicum. The sequence continues at coordinate 12,395 of JAQBSW010008128.1, read as the reverse complement.
TAAACAAGTTCTGCTATGGATGTTCCTAAATGTGCTCTGTATCTGTTTCGCATTGTCAACAAAACTATGGGCAAATCATGTATCCAACTGGATCCACCGGTGCAGCGTAATGCAGCCTTCAGCTCTCTGTGCAGTCTCTCAACCATACCATTAGCTCTGCGATTATAAGCACATGTGTGTCTTACTTCTATCCCCATTGTATTCAATGATCTGATAACGAGTTCAGACATAAACTGACTATCACAATCACCAATTACCCTTATGGGTACACGATATCGCGACAACCAATTATGCAAGAACATATGTATGACTTCTTGAGCTGTCATGTCCTTCAGGATTGCTACCTGAAACTGACGACTGAAATGATCAACCATCGTGAGTAAATACTTTTGGCTAGAAATTTCTGGCATTTCTACTATATCATTATGAACATGCATGAAACGACCCGCTGGTATACCAATAGTTTTAATTTCAGTTTTGGTATGACGCCAAACTTTACAAGTTTGACACCGGGCACATGCCCTTATCCAGGCTCTTTTGTCTTTCGACTTCTTTGGCCATACATATCTATCAGTGACCATCCTGATAGTTGCCTTAATGGAAGGATGACTGAATTCATGTAGCTGTTGAATTACCTTATACATTAATTCTAACGGTACATAAGGTCTAGGTTGGCTCCTGGAGATTTCACATAATAACCACTTATCTCCAATCTTCCTGCGTGTATATGTAGGATTCTTTTCCAATACAGCTACTAAAGGATCAAAACCTTGTGCTTCCATCAATTGCTGGACAAAATCATTAGAAGATACAATAGAGCATACGAGTGACTCTGAACGAACCATATCTTCATCTGATACGTCTGGTCTACTGAGAGTGTCTGCCACCACATTATCTTTTCCTGAGATATGACTAATGGTAAATCAAATTCTGCGAGTCGGGTTATTTGTGAATTCACCCGCCGAGAATAATTTAGCCTATTCGCTTTCCCAAGGATACTTAACAACGGTTTATGATCAGTTAATATCATAAACTGATGTCCGTCTAGGTAGTGCTCAAAATGCAACACTGCAGAATAAACTGCTAGTAACTCCTTTCCAAGCGTATCATACCGCTTCTCGCGATCTTGGAGTTTCCGACTATTGAATCCAATCAGCTTGACTATACCATTTTCCCGTTGATGTAACACTGCTCCTATGGCTACATCAGAAGCATCTGTGACCAGCTCCAACGGCTTAGTCCAATCCACAGGTGCTAATGTGGTTATTTGGCTTAACAGATCTTTGGCCCTCTGGATTTTTTCCTTTTCGTCTTGGCTAAAATTAATAGGCCAGGACTTCTTGATTGTGCTTCGTTCGCGAACTAAATGTCGAGTTAGCGACCCCAGAATTCCAGGTAAACCTGGTATAGACCGACGGTAGTAGCTAATAATACCCTAAAATCTACGCAACTGGCGTACAGTTCTAGGCTCTGGCACATCCTTGATTGCTTGTACCTTGTCTTCCAAGGGCTTGATTCCATCCTTGGAAACGGTGTGTCCAAGATATTTTACGGTAGAGCAACCAATCATACTCTTTTCTGGTTTCACTACCAATCCATAATGTTCCAGCTTAGACAAAACGACGTCCAAGTGCTCCCGGTGTTCCTCCCTAGATTGACTTTATATAATGATGTCATCTATATACACTCTAGCAAATGAACTGTCTTGAAGAACTTCCTCCGTCAGACGCTGGAATGTCTGACTTGCATTCTTCAACCCAAAAGGCATACATAAGAATTCATGCGATCCTCCACCAGGGAATCGCACTGCTGTGAGCGGTATAGATTCTGCCTTCATAGGTACTTGATAGTACGCCTTCTGCATATCAAACGTTGTATATACTTCATACCCCATTATATCACTGAGCAAAGTACTCTGGCTCGGTAGGGGATACGAATCACCTTTCGTTACCGAGTTCAATAGACGATAGTTACCACAAGCCCTCCATTGAACTGGTTCAGGTTTGGGAACAACCACTATTGGAGATGCAAAGTTGGAATTTAAAAGCCTACAAATTTTTCCTTCCCTCAACTCCTTAAATTCTCCAATAGCAACCGGCTGCTTATGTTGTGTTAACGGTTGAAACTTCGGCGAACAAGGTAGTGGTTCCACAAACTCGATTTAGTGCTCTATGCCTGTCTTTAAACCCTTGCGTTAAGCATTGAATGGCAGAAACACGGCTAGGTGTTTCTCGATGACATCCACAAAGTCATCGGCGACGATGGGTCTGGGTAGTCTCACTGACCTAACTACTGATGTCCCAGTCTCAGCATAAGTCACTATCCCAGTGCCTTGTCCAATGGTCCTAGATTTGGGATCTAAAGCGAGATTAAAATGGATCAAAAAGTCCATCCCAATGATGTTATCCTTTATATCAACGACCAGGAAATTCCACGTAAATGGAGATTTCTGCCCCAATGTCACTGACAATTCTTTAACTCCCTTAACCTCAATTGGACTTCCATTAGCAGCCCATATTTGGTAATCGAATGTGGGGCTATCAATTTCCACCACATCAGATCGAACTATGCTCACCTCTGCACCCGTGTTTATTAAGAAGTTTAACCCGCTAAGTTCATCAGTTATAACGAATTTATTGTTGCTATGACCAGCAACCTCTTTAAGATTACCTGCCAGCCGAAATCTAACAGATTTACGGACTGTATTACCGCGCGTTTCTTCCATCGAAGCTTCCGAACCTAACTTCGATGATTTTAGTATGCCTCGAATATGCATACCTTGGAGCCTTGCATGCGCAACCCCCCCATAAGGCTCCTATTAGCGGGGGCTCCATTAGTTTTCCGGCAGCTTAGACCAGGCTACAGGAAGACTACTTCTTTCCATCGGGGACCACCCAACTTTGGAAACGTGCATCCCCCTCCTGACATTTTCCAAACTCTGCGTATTTACGATGCGATATGCACCACTCGCGTGGTCTTTGTACACACTCACGCGATTCGCCTCTAAGATGCTTGAAATTTGAATTTTGACTCCGAGAATTTACCCTACCTCTGTTGGAACTTTCCCTATTGTTTTTTATCCAACCCACATCCCTGCGAAGGGTACTTAATTCATTCTCTACGGTCAGGAGTCTCTCTGAGAGATGTCTGAGTTGCTGCTCCAGGCGTGAATCTGCGGTTACTGCATACACCTTAGGTTCCTTCTGACAATACACTTTGTCCAACCCTTTGAGCTTCTTTGGCCACTCTAGTTCCAATGTATCATAGACATCCAAGGTGGCTCTTAGACTGGCAGGCAATTCTGCAACAAATATACTGTTTATAACTTCGTCAGATATATCAAGCCCGATGGATTTTGAAATAAGTCTGTCAAAAAATTAAGATTGAAATAGATTTCCCATCTTTTCCTGACGTAACAAGCCAGTCATCCGTTCAAATCTCTCGGGTTGATATCGTCCATGGAGTTCCTCGACTAGAAGCTAAAATGCATTTTCTGGTTCGTTCTCAGTAAGAAAATTCCTGAATCTATATAGATTCTTTTTTAACGGCTCAGGTAAGCCCCACAAGGCCGAGGCGAACCTTTCTATAGGGTCGGTCATCCTTTTTAGTTTAAAATAAAATTTTGCTTCGTTGACCCATTCAGAATGGTTGTCTGGTCTGTACATATTAAGCTTAACATTGCTGTCCATAGAATTACGACAAAACGATCATCTACATCATATCTTTCCACATAGAGGATCCTTGCGTGGGTCGCCATTTTTTGTGGCCCTTTGGTCACTACCATGAGGGATACCAGGATCCCAGGCGGAATATCCATATACTGGAATGATCATCTGATTTGGAACACTTAAGTTCACCTGAACTATCTTGTAAACTACAATCACTTAAGTCACACTAACTTCTCTGTGTCCTCAAGTACTAATAAACCAGCCATATTATTATTAAAATTACTTTACAATTTACTATTTCATATTAATTAAGCTTACCAGGAGACGCTGATATTCACGGTTTACAGAACCAGACGAGGATTAACCTTAAAACAAATATCCATGTGAATTACCCCAAGCAAAGTTGTTATTCTTTTTCGCTGATTATTAAAAGGAACAATAGTTGACTTTTCTACAATAATTTATTAGCAAAGATATCATAGATGGAACCACGCAGTGTTCCGCTTGTACGCTTCAGCAACTCGGACAAAACTCTCCTTTTACCTTTGACAGGACAAGTCAAAAACTTCGACAATATGAACAAAAGAACGTCCAAAAAAATTTACAGTATTTTTTCAAAAAATACAATATTATTTTACAAAACCAGCGATAACATAAAATGTCCAAAAATAAAAATTTATTTGTTTTTATATGAGGAGTTAATTGGCGTCCAATAATTAAATTAACCTCCACACTAATCACACTGTATATAAATATATACAATACATATAAATATGTATTAAAACATATATATTAATATAAGTAACTGTGTGGGATTTATAAATGTCAACATTCTATAACATCACGACATGTATAGTAAATTTATCAGCTTATGTATTTATTCATATATAAGCACGTCATATCTCATATCCATTGATAAATTTGTTTACAATCTTCTAAGTCGTGTTTTTGATTAAGATAAGGATATAAGGAAATAGGAATTTACATCGTTCTCTCATTCACAATCAGTTTTCAATAAACGGGGTCTCTTATTCAGCTTTACGATTAACACCAGTTCATACGCTTCACGTTTTCGGACCCTAGATAAAGCTTCATTAAATATTGGGCCAAATGATTTTTCTACCTATGTTACATTCATTATATCATTTCCTGATTTTATTACAATTGACTCTCTAATCAGTCTAATTAATCTGTTGCGGTTACATAAAGCAATGTGTTTGCATCCATTCCAGTCTAATTCACCACCTGTTTCCCTTGAATGCCTAGCTAGGTCTGATTTTTTAATGTGTCCGTAGTTGCAACCCGTTTTGTGTTCCCCTCTACGAACCTTTATCGGGCGCATGGTTTCACCCATATACCTGAGCTTGCAATCTTTGCAAAGTATCGCATATACTTCTGATGGATTGAGGGGTTCTATTCTTTCTTTTTGATTACGCAGTTTATTGCCTACAGTAAGGGATTGCCTTAAAAATGTTTTGATATTGCGCTTTTCTAGTTCTGTTTCCTTCTTTTTTTCCATTTATTATATTAACTTTAAATCTCAGTAACATCTCCTTCATTATCCTCTCTATTAAACAATAATTGATTGCGCGGGTGGTGGTAATAATTCTTTAAATCAAGTTTGCGAACTTGAAGTAAGCACCAATCCCATTGTATTTAATCAGTCTTCGAACAGCATAGCAAAATTACCTCCAGTCGCACGCAGTGACGCGTTTCGATCTTCTATGATTCTCATCAGAGCACGACGGCAAACTGACTAGCGAGGATCAATCCGCATTGAATATATATGGAAATCAATATTAGTTTAATTATGACCTAGAGGATAAACCAATGACAGCATGAACGGAATGTATAATCTCGTATACGTTCGTTTCGTGCTTATCTGTATGAGCCGATATTACTATCTTAACCAGCAATATATTTTGTTGGCAAAGGTGGGAAAATAGGTCGGTACAATCTCCTAGACGAATGTGTAAACCTGCAGTAGTGAAGCTGACTTCATTTAAAGTCTTGGACAATGCGATTATAATATATGTATATATACCAAGTGTGTAAAGGATACTAACACTATGGCTATTGTGTCAGTACCTTTAACCAACACTATCGTTCCCAAATTGTCACATGGTAGCAGCACTATGGTTGCCGAATCAGTATCTGGAAACATTTCAACTGATTGCAATGCATCTAAAATTCACAAAATTAAGAATTTCAAAAATTTCTGACCACATTTTACTCCAGTAAATCCACACACTCAGGACTTGATCGATATAGAATAGAATAGAATATCTTTATTTGGATTCAAACCACACATGTTTCATCAAATAGATAATAATATTGTAAAATGTACAATATAAAAAAGATATCACATCACATAAATATGTGCAATTAGTCTCATATAGATAAGTAAATCTCGCTAGTTATGATGTACGCTATATCACTATCAGAGAATTCAGTAGTAATATCACTGCATACGTCATATAAATTTTGATACTATTATTATGATAAAGGAACAACGGTCTTTTTAATTAATCGCATTTGTACAATAATTGATTATATAAATAGTTATAGACTCATCATCAAAATTCACAGACCTAAAAATAGGAAAAATTAAGGTATAATTCGAGTGTAACATTATGCAAAAATGAGAACCATGATTAGCAATTGATTGTATGTATTGTTGACTAAAATGATGATATAATGCATAACATTTCAATTTAATAATACAGAATGTGGAGATAAAAATTTTAATAAGGTATGCTGCTGAACACAATTATATTTGTTTTTTGTTCAATCACAAGAAAGTATTATAATTATCAAAATAAAAAGATCAGTAGGATTGTAGATTTTCTCAAGTTCATCATCATCATCATCATCATCATCATTATCATCATATCCAGCCATAAAAAAATATAAATAACAACAGAAATAAAATTTTAGAAAAATTATTAGCAAGATTTACGTAAGAGAGAGAGGCAAAGAGAGAAAGTGTATGATGTGTTGCGGGGTAGCGGTTTATTTAACGATGCTATGATATTCGAAAGTAATCTGGTTCGTGTGACGTGCTTATAATCAGTCTCACTTTTTCCCAGTGTCGTGATGGGAGAAGGCTAAGTTAAAGTATCATACGTGTATTTTGAACAATGTTACAAAGAAAATTAAAATTCAATGTTAGTCAAAATTGACTAGACGGCAACAAAATAAAATATTAACGCAAAGTTAATATCTAGGTACAAAGCATTCAGTCATTAATCACAATAAATAAATCCAAAATGACAAAGCAGTATAGTTACTAGTCACGGATAATTGATGAAGAACACAAAAAATAAATTCTCGCTTTGACAGCTGAAACACAGTAATCCACTGCATGCTACCGGCTTGATACGCGCAGATGTGCGCTGTTTTAAACAAAGCCCCACTAATTACAAATAAAATTTCAGCTCAAGAAATCTCAACTAAAACTGCTTGAAACTGACAGAGATTGTTTCTGAAGCCACAGTTAGAAGATTGCCTAAAACCAGTGTTAGCATATGTGACCCTAAGGTGAACCGGATCTGTCGAAATTGAGACTCGTTGGTTTGTAACGCGGAGCAGCGCGTTACATAATCCCCCCTTCCAACAATGAAAATTAGTACACGGTAAAGGAGGCTAACCAGACGAGATTTGTTATGGCTCTGACGTGACAAGTAAACACTGATGTTGGCTCTGCTGTCACTGACTCTGGTTTACGGACATTATACCGAAACGAATTAATAGGAAATTGTGTAAACTAAGAATTAAACGAGATAATATAATAAAGTGTAGTCTTATCAATAGTATTAAACAAATGAGGTTAGATCTCATTGATAACGAAATTAATTCATCACTGCTGATAATTCGGCAAAGATCAGAACGAATTATTTTGGCCAAAATGAAGAGTAACCCTAGACTAGGATACAAACTCCTCCCAGATTATAGTAAATATAAGGAAAAGTTAAAGCTTATATTACCTGTGGATAAAACTGAGCACGAATTTCTCTGTGAATTGGATGATGTTTTTGGCAATTTGATATGTAATCCACAGAATGAAAGAAATCTTATGGAAATACCTGATCCTTTGGGAGACCAGGAATCAGGACTTGTTATTGACAGTGATGAATTGATAAAATTGATGTTAAAAATCAAATCAAAAAAAACAAAAAGATCACCTTGGTATTTCGATTGATAATCTGATTCAATTACCCTTAACATTTAGGAATGTGCTCTGCAACTTTATAAATAGAATTTTGAAGAATGGGAAATTACCAATCGATATATTAACGATAGTAGCAAAGCCGTTGCCAAAAGTTAGTAAGCCAACGTGCGCCAGTGATTATAGATTAATCTCTATTATCCCTTCGTTTTTGAAGATAATAGAACGATTGATACTAGATCATTTAGAACGTATGTTCCGGCTGATCTTGATTGTCAACATGGCTTTACGAAAGGTAGATTGACAACTACTAATATGCTTTCCATGTGGAAACATGTAATCACATTAGACGAGAATAAGTTAGATGCATTAATTGTATTTATAGATATCTCAAAAGCTTTTGACTCTATATCTTTTGATGCTATTTTGAATGCGATTAGTTTGTTGAATATTGATCCGAATATTTTTAGATTACTTAAATACTATATATATAATCGACGAATGAGTATTCAAGTAAACGATTTGATATCAAAATCGAAACGAGTAACGAGTGGAGTTCCACAGGGATCAAGCTTGGGGCCAATTTTATTTAAAATTGTATTTGCAAATTTGGAAACTAAGATCCTTAACGGTCGAGTTTGCAAATTCGCTGATGATTTAAAAATAATCTTCCCAATTGATCCAAAGAATGTCAAATTCTCCAAAAATAATGTGACATTAGATTTGTATGATTTGAGTAAATATTTGATTAAACTAGGGCTAAGAATAAACAATAAAAAAGACGAAAGCTTTAAAAATAGGGAACAGAACAAACTTTCATTATGTTTATTTTCATGATGCTGTTATTAATGATGTGTTTGAGATTAAACTTATGCAAGAAATTAAGGATTTAGGCATAACTATTCAATGTACAGCTTCTGCTGAGAGACATATTGAAAGTATAGTAGGCAGTGCCAAGAAAAGATGGGCACTAATAAATCGAAATATCTTATCAAATGATATAAAACTTCAAATGTATATAATATGGATTAGACCGGTACTAGAATATGCTGTCGCTACTTGGAATCCATTAAAAAGGGTTTGTCTAATAAGATAGAAGCTGTACAAAGAAAGGTTGTGAAACATATTAGTCCTATTTCTTGCACTATATACGCCTCTAGATTACAGTTTGTGTCATTGCAATCTCTGTGGTTTCGGAGGATGTGTTATTGTATAAAAGTTTTCCATTTGAACCAGTGGACTGGTGCCTATATGACTCCGATAAGAAAGAGTCATGAAGTTGGAACTAGATCTGGACATTTGGCAATATCTCCTCCTTTGGTGGGGAATGTAGCGAGCAAGTTATTCTCTTTCTCGAAAATCTACAAAATTTATAACCTATTGCCGAAGGGGCTTAGAGAAATGCCTCCATCTAAGATGTCTTTTAAAACTTTATCTACTGAACTTGAAAAAGTCTGCAATCCTGCTGATATTTTTATTTTTTTGATTATGATAATACTTTCTCATGGTTGAATAAAAGACAAGGATAATTATTATCGGAAACAGATTTTCTTGAGATTTTTATTTCCAAGTTTTGTATTATTATAATTGAAATGTTATGCACTATTTCTTCAAATTAGTTAACATTACATACAATCAATTGCTAGTCATGGTTCTCAATTTTGCATAATGTTACACTCGAATTATACCTTAATTGTTCCTAATTTGATGATGTATATATTATTCTTTTCAGTCGAACTTTCTGATATTGATATATTGTATTGTACAACTAGTGAGATATACCTATCTACATGATATTAATTGCACAATTATTGTGATGTGATAATTTTTTATTATATATTGTACAATTTCCAATTTTATTATTTGATGGAATATGTGTGGTTTTAATCCAAATAAAGATATTCTATTCTATTCTATTCTCTATCTCTCGCGGCGGCATGACGGCGTCAGTTGGCTCTGTTGTTCGTGAGCTGTCGGGCGTTAGCCCGTGGTCAGCAAAACTGTTTGGAGTTGGAATTATCGTCTCTTCGTCGCGGGGTAGGTCGACATCGTGGAACAGCGGGTCATTTGGATATGCAGCTAGCAATTCTTGAGTAATTATAGGTGAAGGACGCAGGATGGGGACACAGAGCTTTGCAGGACGGCTCAGAGATTCTGCAACTACGTTTTCTGACTCGTTAACGTGAGTGACTTCATACTCGTGTATTCGTGTAAGTTTTGAGTTGACACGCCGTGAATATAAATACTTTTACTTTTCTCTGAGCATTGGGAGTAGAGGAAGGTGGTTGGTGTAAACCTTCAACTTTCGGCCATCCAGATAGGCGTGAAAATGTAGGATCAACCGGTAGATGGCGTGTAACCTTTATCCTAATGTATCATATCGCGTCTCGCGAGGTTGTAGTTTTTGCGAGAAGAACGCGATAGGTCGGTGCACGCCATTGATGGACTGTTGAATTACTGCGCTTGTGGCAACGTCGGTTGCGTCTGTGATCAATTCAAATGGTTGAGACCGATCAGATGAATGTAGCATGGTCGGTTTGCATAAAGCCTTTTTTGGCATCCTCGTAAGCATACATGTCGTCATCATTGAGCTAAATTGGTTGTGATTTCGTGACAAAACAGCTTTCTGGCACGAGATATTTGTGAAGAGGTGCCAGAATCTTGGCAAGGCAAGGTACGAATCGAGAATAGTAGTTCATCTTTCCTAAGATCCGTCGTAACGCTCGAACGGTGGTTGGAGGCTGTAGATCTTGAATGGCACGAACCTTAGAAGGTAGAGTTGTCATGCCTTTCTGGAAAATTTGATGACCGAAAAATTCAATTGATGTTTGCGCAAAGACACATTTGTTGCCATGAAGTCAGAGGCCATATTCTGCTAGACGTGTGAGTAAAATCTCAATATGCAGTATATGTTTGGACATTGAGTTAGAGAATACCAGAATGTCGTCTAAGTAGAGAATTACAAATGGTAGACTCTCTAATATTTCGTCCATAACGCGTTGAAATCTTTGAGATGCGTTCATGAGACCAGAAGACATATAATGATATCCGTGTGTGCCACCTCCAGTGAATCTGAATGCAGTATACAAAATGGAGTCTTTGTTCATGGATACTTGGTAATAAGCTTTCACTAGGTCGAGTTTTGAGTACACAGCATGACCGATAGCAGATCTGAGTAGGTCAGCTGGAATACGATAATCCCCGCACACTCTTTGGTACCACTACCACAGGCGACGCAAATGGTGAGCTGGATCGTGTACAGATGCCTTGTTGACGTAGCATGGCGAATTCTTGCTCGGTGGCCTTATGCTTGTGTGGTGCCAATGGATGTGTTCTGGGAATATGAGGAAGAGGCTTCGATAAGGTGATGCTATGAGCTGTGATGGCACGCTTCCTCTTAAGATCGGGCATAAAGGAGATGGGTTTAAAAATCTCTTAATTTCGCTTTAGAATATCGTCCAGTTTTGGTACATGAGGAACTGAAGGAATTAGCTGAATGGACGAGACTGATGTGGCGCGAGTCGTGTGTTTGAGCGCTGATGATAACAATTGATCGTCAGCAGTGCGTATCTCTAGTGTTTTTTGACGTATACTGAGGTCGAAGTGTTTGAGGAAGTCACGTCCAATGATGTTTCTTGTCGTATTGGCAATGATGAAAGGATAAATGAAACATCGTTTTGAGTTGGAGAACAGGATTGTGTGTACTCGTACCCAAAACGTCGCTATACTTGAACTATTGGCGCAGGTAAGGTTGCTGGTGTTGACTGGGTGGGTAGGTTCAAAATAATTGTGGCAGAGTAAGCTGAAGTCTGAACCAGGGTCTATGAGGAATAATTCGCCAGAGGCTGCGTCACGGATGAGTAAAGACGATGAAACTCGTTGCAGGCATTTTGGCATTTGAAGCATTACTTGACTGGAGCCGTCGTTGTAAAGACAATAGTTTGATTGCGCTCTACCGCAAAAGCAACGTGCTTCGAGCCATCAGACGTGCTGCGGCCAAACATCTTAGGGTGATCTGCCCCTACTGCCGCAGAGGAGGCTGACCCCAGCAGTTTTCCGAACCCTCCATGGACGGATCATCATGAGTTGCCGAAGGTGACCGCGCCCAACTAAACGTCGCATCTGTGCGCGGAAATGCGCAGTCATTTCTGAGGCAATATCGTGTGGAGTGGCAATAGCGGCGGTGATTCGTACATCACTCAGCCGGTAGCTCTGGAACTGTGGCAAGCCTCTAGACGTCGACCCCCTGGTGCTGTTTTGGGACGGTGGTCGACGCTGGTCACGCCTGCTCTGATCGCGTCTGTAGTCGAAGACATTGACCCAAGCCGAATGGGGCATGACTGTGAGGCTCTCGAGCAGGCTGATGAGGCGTGCATTCATGGCATTACTTTGGGCTGACGATGCTGGAGACTAAGGCTCGGACAGGCGTCATGCGATGCAACCTGGCTCTGAGGCAGGTGAGCTGCAGTGATGTTTCTTCCACCACTTGTCTAGACGTGCCGGGAGTATGTCGTCTTGAACTTCAATAAATTCGCGCAGCAACGTGGCCATTTCTTGCA
>JAQBSW010008127.1:0-36160 GCA_029291075.1 Eudiplozoon nipponicum | reverse complement strand
ATATTGAATTGAATGATGTCATGCTTACCGCGAAATGTGATAACTGATATCGATGAAGGCCAGAGTGTATGGATTTAACTGGAGTAACAGGTGTTCGGAAATTGTTGTAATTCTCAATTTGGGTGAACTTTAGCATAAATTGATATCCATCAGGTTGGTATCATGTACAGACTCGGAAACCATAGTGTTAGTACCCAGGCACCTCTTCGAGTACAATAATGTTGGTATCAGTTACTAACACAATAGCCATAGTGTTAGTATCTTTTACAGACTCGGTATATATATTATATAGTGTGAGTTAGCGTTGAAGTCGCATTGTCGTAGACTTTATATGATGTTAGCTTCACTATTGCAGGTTTACACATTCGTCTAGGAGATTGTACCGTCCTATTATTCCACATTCTTCGACCAAATATATAGTGGTTAAAGGGCGTAATACCGGCTCCTACTGATGAGTCGCCAGTAAGCACGAAACGAATGTGCATGAGATTATACTTTCCGTTCATGCTGTCTTTCGTTTATCCTTCTGGTCACAACTGAACTAATTTGTTACTAGGTTCGCAACACCTAATATATACTTGCACATATAGTAGTTCTTCGCAATGAACAGTATTTAACTGTAATATATTTAAATTAATGATGTAATGCTTACCGCGAAATGTGATAACTGATATCGATCAAGGCCAGAGTGTATGGATTTACTAGAGTAACAGGGGTTCAGAAATTGATGTAATTCTCAATTTGGGTGAACTTTAGCATAAATTGATATCCATCAGGTTGGTATCATGTACAGACTCAGAAACCATGCACCTTTTCGGTACAATAATGTTGGTATCAGTTACTAACACAATAGCCATAGTGTTAGTATCTTTTACAGACTCGGTATATATATTATATAGTGGGAGTTAGCGTTGAAGTCGCATTGTCGTTGACTTTAGATGATGTTAGCTTCACTATTGCAGGTTTACACATTCGTCTAGGAGATTGTACCGTCCTATTATTCCACATTCTTCGACCAAATATATAGTGGTTAAAGGGCGTAATACCGGCTCCTACTGATGAGTCGCCAGTAAGCACGAAACGAATGTGCATGAGATTATACTTTCCGTTCATGCTGCCTTTGGTTTATCCTTCTGGTCACTACTGAACTAATTTGTTACTAGGTTCGCAAAACCTAATACATACTTGCATATATATTAGTTCTTCGCAACAAACAGTATTTAACTGTAATATATTGAATTGAATGATGTCATGCTTACCGCGAAATGTGATAGCTGATATCGATCAAGGCCAGAGTGTATGGATTTACTGGAGTAACAGGTGTTCAGAAATTGTTGTAATTCTCAATTTGGATGAACTTTAGCATAAATTGATATCCATCAGGTTGGTATCATGTACTGACTCGGAAACCATAATGTTAGTTCCATGTACCTTTTCGGTACAATAATGTTGGTATCAGTTACTAACACAATAGCCAAAGTGTTAGTATCCTTTACAGACTCGGCATATATATTATATAGTGTGATTTAGCGTTTAAGTCGCATTGTCGTAGACTTTATATGATGTTAGCTTCACTATTGCAGGTTTACACATTCGTCTAGGAGATTTTACCGTGCAATTATTCCACAATCTCCGAAAAAAATATACAGTGGTTAAAGGGCGTAATACCGGCTCCTACTGATGAGTCGCCAGTAAGCACGAAACGAATGTGCATGAGATTATACTTTCCGTTCATGCTGCCTTTGGTTTATCCTTCTGGTCACAACTGAACTAATTTGTTACTAGGTTCGCAACACCTAATACATACTTGCATATATATTGGTTCTTCGCAATAAACAGTATTTAACTGTAATATATTTAATTGAATGATGTCCTGCTTACCGCGAAATGTGATAACTGATATCGATCAAGGCCAGAGTGTATGGATTTACTGGAGTAACATGTGTTAAGAAATTGTTGTAATTCTCAATTTGGGTGAACTTTAGCATAAATGGCTTTCCATTAGGTTGGTATCATGTACAGACTCAGAAACCATAATGTTAGTACAATGCACCTTTTCGGATCAATAATGTTGGTATCAGTTACTAACACAATAGCCATAGTGTTAGTATTTTTTACAGACTCGGTATACATACTATATAGTGTGAGTTAGCGTTGAAGTCGCATTGTCGTAGACTTTATATGAAGTTAGCTTCACTATTGCAGGTTTACACATTCGTCTAGGAGATTGTACCGTCCTATTATTCCACGTTCTTCGACCAAATATACAGTGGTTAAAGGGCGTAATACTGGCTCCTACTGATAAGTCGCCAGTAAGCACGAAACGAATGTGCATGAGGTTATACTTCCCGTTCATGCTGCCTTTGGTTTATCCTTCTGATCACAACTGAACTAATTTGTTACTAGGTTCGCAACACATAATACATACTTGCATATATATTGGTTCTTCGCAATAAACAGTATTTAACTGTAATATATTTAATTACATGATGTCATGCTTACCGCGAAATGTGATAACTGATATCGATCAAGGCCAGAGTGTATGGATTTACTTGAGTAAAAATTGTTGTAATTCTCAATTTGGGTGAACTTTAGCATAAATTGATATCCATTAGGTTGGTATCTTGTACAGACTCAGAAACCATAATGTTAGTACAATGCACCTTTTCGGAACAATAATGTTGGTATCAGTTACTAACACAATAGCCATAGTGTTAGTATTTTTTACAGACTCGGTATACATACTATATAGTGTGAGTTAGCGTTAAAGTCGCATTGTCGTAGACTTTATATGATGTTAGCTTCACTATTGCAGGTTTACACATTCGTCTAGGAGATTGTACCGTCCTATTATTCCACATTCTTCGACCAAGTATACAGTGGTTAAAGGGCGTAATACTGGCTCCTACTGATAAATCGCCAGTAAGCACGAAACGAATGTGCATGAGGTTATACTTTCCGTTCATGCTGCCTTTGGTTTATCCTTCTGGTCACAACTGAACTAATTTGTTAGTAGGTTCGCAACACCTAATACATACTTGCATATATATATTAGTTCTTCGCAACAAACAGTATTTAACTGTAATATATTTAATTGAATGATGTCATGCTTACCGCGAAATGTGATAACTGATATCGATGAAGGCCAGAGTGTATGGTTTAACTGGAGTAACAGGTGTTCGGAAATTGTTGTAATTCTCAATTTGGGTGAACTTTAGCATAAATTTATATCCATCAGGTTGGTATCATGTACCGACTCGGAAACCATAATTTTAGTATCCGGTACTCATCGATTTCATAAAAAGGTATCAGTTACTAACACAATGGCCATAGTGTTAGTATCCTTTACAGACTCGGTATATATATTATATAGTGTGAGTTAGCATTGAAGTCGTATTGTCGTTGACTTCAGATTATGTTAGCTTCACTATTACAGGTTTACACATTCGTCTAGGAGATTGTACCGTCCTATTATTCCACATTCTTCTACCAAATATATTGTGGTTAAAGGGCGTAATACCGGCTCCTACTGATGAGTCGCCAGTAAGCACGAAACGAATGTGCATGAGATTATACTTTCCGTTCATGCTGCCTTTAGTTTATCCTTCTGGTCAAAACTGAACTAATGTGTTACTAGCTACACATAAAGACGCATTTCGATCTTCTGTGACCATCATCTGAGCCGTAAACTCCATTTGAAACATGTCATTTTTCATCCTGGGCGTTTATGAGTCAGTGCCGACCCTACGCTTCTAAAGAATAATTTAAGTTTTTTCAATTATCCGAGACAAGCTTTTAATAACATTTCATGCATATGAGAGCAGTATTAAAGCTGAATTCCAATAAATTTATTCAATGTTTAACATAAAATTATACCTATACACTTTGCTAAAACATATGTTGTTCATAGTAGCAAATAAATTCACGAAGGACGTTCAAATATGTACCCAATGGCGCTTTATAGAAATATGTAATACGGATTTAGTAATCAATTTAAACAACATAACAAAATAGCCAAGCAATATTCACGGTTATGAAAGAAGGTTTGCAAGAGTTCAATAGAAAAGACATGATCTGTAAGATACACTCCAAAATATTTGGGCGTATCTTAAAATTTAAATGACTATATATTGAAATTTACTTAATTAAATTCTTTAATTATAATTTATATCAATATACACATAATCTCATATTGTGTACTTCAAATCAGCCCTTCACTACATTCTACCGCCCTATGCACCATTTAGTTACAGCTAATTCTGAATTAAATTGGTTAACATTTTGTTGTAATACCACCATAAAACATATTATAAACTTCTGACTGTATAAAACCATAAAAGGACATCATCCGCCAGAAAAGGAGAAAATAAATAGCGACCACTTTGTCAACGCATTTATTTTGAAGTAAAGAAAATCGATCAAATATAGAGTATTAGAAGATCACTCATCATCGTCAACGACAGAACCGACGCTATCCTCATCATCATCCAAGACATCATCATCAGCATCCGAAACATTATCATCAACTTCATCACCAACATCAGCCGGAAACTAGTCATCATCACCAACATTTACGGCAATACGAAAGTCATTAGTAGCTAATGTTTTATTAATACATAATTATAATAAAAATAGCAAATAAAAACACGAAATAATTCAAAAAGTAATAATAATGAGAATAATAATTTAGGTATACAAATAAGTAAAGGAGAGCGATCTGTGTGGGAGAGAATCTAGTTACTATGAGTATATTTACCTAGATAACACACATAAGCGAGGAAAACAACCTCTAGACAACACCATGAGGACCGAGGAAGCCTTAATGCAGGGCAACATTGGCAACACAGCTCCTTTGAGTTTTTCACTGTATCATGTTATAAACGCAAACGAACCTCGCAAATAACTTTGCCCAAATTATGAAAGGAAGCTACGAGGACGATTCTACTAAAAATCTGCAACAAGATCGCCACTCTGTTCGACTCTATGTCAAATCGCTTAGAGATTCCAACTAAAAACTATGATGCGCACGTAAACCCCATCCTGGCAGACGACCGAATCCTATGATAGCCAATTTCAATGTAGTTAACTCTAACTGTTTCTGCCATGCCCAAATCTGTACACTTTGTTCCTCACGCCAATCAAGCTTTGAGTGAGAGTGAGAGAGAGTAATGCTCTACTAGGCAATCGAATTGAGGACATACGCGAAACGTTTTCTAACAAGGAGCACTTGCTGGCCAATTCAAAAATATGTCAACGGATGTCAGCGCTGGTTAGTCGTACTTGGTAGCCACATGCATCTCAACCAACGATGGTTAAATATATGTAGGAGTCTTAAACCATCAACAATAAGAAGCGGTCTCACTAGAGTATAAGAAACTACAATTATATTGTAGATAAAACCTTAAAGTAAGAGTGAAATAATCACGTTTCTCCAGAAATGGCGAAGGGTGGAGAATACCACTCTAGCTTCGCGATTATTATACTCACATTTACAGACATATTGACATCCATAGACGTATTTTTGGATCTGACAATAAGAGCTCGTCGTTAGAAAAACAAATAAGGCTCCATCAACTTCGTTGGCTCGTTCACGTTGTGCGTACGTCCTCATTTCGATTGCCCAGTAGAGCTCTGTTCTCTCATCCAGCACCAAATTGGCGTAAGAAACAAGGCGGGCAGGTTTTGACATGGCAGAAATAATTGAAGTCACTTACATCCAAATTGGGTAGTACAGGACCAATTCGTCTGCCAGGATGGGTCCTCGTACGCATCCGAGTTCTTGGTTAGAAACCCTTAGCGATATGGCATCGAATCGAGCTCAGTGGCGATCTTGTTGCAGATGTCTAGTAGAATCATCTTCGTAATTTTCTTTTCTTAGTGGAGCAAAGTTAGCTGCTGGGTTTGACTTGTTTATGACGTGATACAGTGAAATCCGCAAGGAAGCTGTATTGCTGATGTCGCCTTGTCCGAATGCTAACTTGGTCATAATGGTGTTGTGGCGAAGTTTAGTTTGCCTCACGTCTGTGAGTTATCCTGATAAATTTAATCATAGTAGCAGGGTATTCCTTCTCTCTCTGTCTCTCTGTCTCTCTCTCTTTCTCTCTCTCTCTCTCATAAACCTCACTAATAATTTGTCTAAATTCACCTAAATACTTTTTTCACTCCTTATGGTTATATGGAAGTGAAACATTAGTCACTTTTTACTTTTGTATTGCTGGACATGATGATGATGACATATTGCCTGAAAAATTGATAGAGCTGTCAAATTGTGTAATCATATCAACCAAACGAAATTTTCATCCTGCAATCGCGGAATTACAGTGATTGGTGAGTGAACCTTTAAAAGCATCTTAAATTTAAGGATTGCTAATTTCATGCCGATAGACAGAACGACCGCTAATCTATTCAAAGTGGCCTGAGCGAAATATCAATTGTCGAGTTATAGTACGATAACATCTGCAAAGTCAAGATAGACTTCGACACCTGCATTCATAACGTAAGGATGAGTGTTGTTCATAATAGTATCTATTACGATATTAAACAAAATTTGGGAAAGTGGACAGCCTAGATGAATACCAATACTGGTAGTAAAGTTGTGCAATTATTCGTTTTGGATCTTAACGCAACCAGAAGAATTGTTGAAGGGAGCATGTAGATTATTTTCAAATTTGATGGGCACACCACTTTTCGATCGAAAAGCCGATATGTATACTGATATTCCGTCGTAAAGTCCATCCCCTCCTCAACGTGGTACGACGGTGTCAACCATGTCTCGATGGCCGATCGTACATGGGCTAACGGGGCTATGGCGGTGGTGTCACCAGGGCGTGGTGGATTTCCGACCGGCAATCGGATCTCCTATAAAATACCACATGAGCCCGACGACGGCACCATCACCCGGCGTGTGTTCCCCGCCACAAAAGGGTTCAACAGCCACAGGATTACATAGACTCCTGGACAGTACCCCGTACTTCCGAATGGCGAATGAGCTCTCAACAGCCACCGGCAACCGTGAAACTTACTGCTGCCTTGCAGACTGCGCTTGGATGTGCAAAGGCTAGAGGTGCGTCCTCGATCAAAAAGCCGAGTAGTGAGGGGATACCACTTGTACCAAATTCCCAAGAAACTCCATGAAATGTCACAATCTATGAATACCGTTCATGCTACGGCGTCCCCGACAAGCGACGCGCTCTGTGCTTCCTCAGAGGCTATGGTGTCAAGTGAAAAGCTATCTGGTTTTATGAGCGCGACAACACCTATTTATTTCGGGTGTTGGAATGTTCGAACGCTGCTTGATATCGGCAGCCAAGCAATCACGACCAAATCTTTAAATGGCTGCCAATCGCCCGGCATGGAGAGGTATAATCCGGGATATCAATGGAGCCGGCTTATCCTCCAAAAGGAGTCAGCCGCAGTAAAGTAAAAGTAAGTAAGTATGTATATTGATTTAAAGTATACTGGCAGGAATTGGATTATATTTTTTGTCAGTATAAATTCAGCATTGCATCAGATAGCAAAGACTATTCATCCACTATATATATGCGTGAAGCGAGAAACTATCGACATGTAGTTGAAAGAAGTTTACTGTTTTATGCCAAACACAGATCCTACTCATAAGTAGTCGCACAAAGTAGATACACTGAATTAAAATGGAGTTGTTGCCTATTTCACTTTCAGAAGACACGAATTAAATCCCCTTCATCAGATTTCACGTAAATAATTATAAACGAATTGACTAATTACCTAGTAAAATTTTCCTTCATATTGGAAAAATTAAAAAGACAAACATTATTGCAAATTAAATGTAAAGTACACAGGAAGATGGTAAAACGGGGCTAATTAATAGCCAAGCTGCAATAGTCTTTGATATTCATCAGGCTGGTACACTAGGTAAATTATTAGGCGAGATATTGAACATTTTAATAAGGAAATACAGCAATACCTAGCTGCGTTTAATCGAGCTAATGAATTTCATCGAACATATGCAGATTTAGTTGCAAATAAAATGCACAGTGTCTTACTTCTTAGACTCTCGATTATTTGAGATAAAAAAGTCAAATTATCACAAATTTACATTATAAAACATATGGTAGAATTATTAGACGAGGCAACAGTGGTGGGGATAGCGATCCTGATAGTAGTAGTTATAGGGCTGGTAATGGCAGTGGTGGTATTTGTTGTGCATGTGAGTTTGTTATTTGAGATGGAGATAATGATGATATTGACGGTAGCAGTGATAGCGGCTGTGATGTTAGCGGTGATATTAATAGGGCAGGCAATGGCAGTGTAATGGCTGTTCTTCTAATGATTAGTTTTTAGGAGTTGGTGGTAAGGATGATGCGGGTGTTGGCAGTGATAGTGGCTGTGATGGTAGCACTCATTGAAATAAAGCTGGTTACGGAAGTGGTAGTGGATGTTGTTTTGATGAATGTGTTGTTGGAATTCTTGGTATGGGTGCTGGAAGTGTAGTACCTGTAATGGTAGCAGTCACAGTAATGGAGCTGGTAATAGCAATGGTAGAGGCTGTTCTTTTGATGAATGCGTTGTTGGAGTTGGTGGTAATGATGATGTGGGTGCCGGTAGTGGTAGTGACTGCGATAGCATCAGTCATAGTAATAGAGCTGTTAATTGTAGTGGCAGTGGCTATTGTTATGATGAATGTGTAGTTGGAGTTGGTGCTGATGATAATGTGGGTATTGGAGGTGGTAGTGGCTGTATTTTGATTAATATTTTGGTGGAGTGGGTTGTAATGATGATGTGGGTGTCGGTAGTGGTAGTGGCTGCGATAGCATCAGTCATAGTAAAAGAGCTGGTAATTGCAGTGGCAGTGGCTATTGTTATGATGAATGTGTAGTTGGAGTTGGTGCTGATGATGATGTGGGTATTGGAGGTGGTAGTGGCTGTTCTTTGATTAATATTTTGGTGGAGTGGGTTGTAATGGTGATGTGGGTGTCGGTAGTGGTAGTGGCTGCGATAGCATCAGTCATAGTAAAAGAGCTGGTAATTTCAGTGGCAGTGGCTATTGTTATGATGAATGTGTAGTTGGAGTTGGTGCTGATGATGATGTGGGTATTGGAGGTGGTAGTGGCTGTTCTTTTGATGGTAATGGTGATGTGGGTGTCGGTAGTGGTAGTGGCTGCGATAGCATCAGTCATAGTAAAAGAGCTGGTAATTTCAGTGGCAGTGGCTATTGTTATGATGAATGTGTAGTTGGAGTTGGTGCTGATGATGATGTGGGTATTGGAGGTGGTAGTGGCTGTTCTTTTGATGAATGCGTTGTTGGAGTTGGTGGTAATGATGATGTGGGTGCCGGTAGTGGTAGTGGCTGCGATAGCATCAGTCATAGTAATAGAGCTGTTAATTGTAGTGGCAGTGGCTATTGTTATGATGAATGTGTAGTTGGAGTTGGCGCTGATGATGATGTGGGTATTGGAGGTGGTAGTGGCTGTTGTTATGATGAATGTGTAGTTGTAGTTGGTGCTGATGATGATGGGGGTATTGGAGGTGGTAGTGGCTGTTGTTATGATGAATGTGTAGTTGGAGTTGGTGCTGATGATGATGTGGGTATTGGAGGTGGTAGTGGCTGTTGTTTTGATGAATTTGTTGTTGGAGTTTATGGTAATGATGATGTGGATGTTGGTAGTGGTAGAGGCTGCGATAGCATCAGTCATAGTAATAGAGCTGGGAATTGCAGTGGCAGTGGCTTTTGTTATGAAGAATGTGTTGTTGAAGTTGGTGGTAGTAGTTGGTAGTGGAGGTGGTTGTGATGTTATCAGTCATATTAATAGGAATGGTAATGGCAGTGGTGGTGACTGTTGTTTTAGTGATTTTTTAATAGGAAATGGTGGAAATAATTATGTGAGTGCTGGTAGTTACAGTGGCTATGATGGCGTTGGTAGATGTGATGTTTCGGATTTGACCGCATTTTTCTTGTGCGGGACAATTGTTAGCACTCATAGGTCGGCAAAATCTTGAACCTTTTGTCTTTTCAGATGATGTTATTTTTGGCCTTAGTTGATGGGTTCTCACTTGTCCCTTCTCCTTTAAGCCTTCAATTAGCTGATTGTCTGAAAGCGCTTTAGGATCAAGATCCGCCATTGATCTTTGACATATATTTCGAGACGTTATTTCCAGTCTCATCTTCAGTGTTGACACAATACGCACAGGAGTAAAACACAACTTGTGGCAAATGTGGTATCCTCATTCAAGACAGATATATTTATATATATTTTAATTGTCTTCCTAATATCCGGTCTTCATACCTAGTCTCTAATACTCAAATGTATACAAAAACTTATCCCTGTCCCCCTCTGCGCACATATCTACCTATAAACATGTGTATTTTAACTATAAGCACACCTAATGGATTAACATACACGCCTATCAATGATGTCTATATTTTAATTGCTGTACCGGACGCATAGTAAGATCAACAAATTTTGAATTCTATATTGCTGTAATCCTCACCTGCCCCCCAGTTCACCTAATTCCATCCAGCTTGCAATCGGTTATATACAGGGAGATTAAAAAACTATTGAAACTCTATAGAGTATTATTCTATCATTTTGACAAGACCGAATACGGAAGTTACACTAACTAAATCGTCTTTCCGCTCAGTACACATTTATACTCATATCCTATATGAATTAGTTTCTGTATTAAAATATCGTATATATCTATATATATAGAAAACATGTAAGCAACTATGTGGGTTACTCCCACATCTTTTATAAATATCTATATATCTAAATATAACTATACCTACGAAAAGGACAGCACTGAGAATCAAAGTAAAACATCATTTAAGATGTGATGTTATTAATAGTGTGAGTTTTATTATTCATGTTGAAGATGATCGTGATGGTGATGGTGCTATTCAAGGCGTGGGTGCTAGTAATGTAATTTCGGGTGGCGATGACAGAGATAGTACATAATGTGGTCACACTTATGCTATTGGTACTAGCTTTGATCTTGATTGTGATTTGGATGATCATGGCTCTGGAGGTCGTTGTGATAGTTATGGTGCGGTGGCCGTGTTTAAAGAGGTAGTGATGGTTTAGGTGGAGATAATAGTGTGGTGTTAGTGGTGGTGTTGGGTGTGACATAAGTGCTGGCTTGTTTATTTGTGGTGTTGGTGTTTATAATGATAGCTGTGTTAGTGATGAAGTTGGTGGTGGTATTGCTGACGACGGTTGAAGTGTAGTTAGTTTAATTGATTTTAATAATAGTTTTGGTGGTGGTAAAGGTGATAGTGAGAGCATGGGTGGTGCTGGCGTTAATGGTGGGGATGGTTTCGGCTGTAGTGAGCATGATGGTAAAAATGATAGTTTTTCGTCAGATGCACAACAAATTTTTGAGTCGATATGAATTTAAGAAATGAATTTAAAATTACACAGTGGTGCTTTCGCCAAATCTTTTCAACTGGTTTTGCTATACACCCGAAACAAAAAATCGCACGTATGTTCTCCAGACGTAGCATTCAAAGTAATTACTAAATGCAAAAACAAAAGGGAGCTAGCCACATAAGAAGCCTTATGGATAAACAAATTGCAGCCGGATTTATGCAAGCAGAAGAAGTACGTACAAGCATTGAGCTTGAACTGGATGTGACGCACACAATTTGATTGGTTTTCGTTTTTCACACTCTATGTTCACATATTTCTATATTGTTTTGCTTTCCAATTTAGATATATAAAATCATTTACATTTAGATAGCTCACGTAAATCCAACCTAGAAGATGGAGCTAAAGCACTACTGCGTAATTATAAATTTAGTTTTTATCTAAAATAAAATCCGTATAGGATAATAAATATTTTGTGTATCTGAAGAAAATTATCCAACAAGCATTTTCGTTAAATGTGATAATGTAATGTTAGCGTTTGTGACAGTGCTAGAAATGGTTGTCTATGCTGTTCCAAGTGTTTGTGGTGGCGATAAGCATCGCGATGAGAAATATTTACCTGACGATATATCTTATATTTTTCACTGATTTATGGTCGGAAAGTTAACCTCACCAAACACGCAAAGTTCCTCTTGAACTTCGCGAAATAATTAGAGAGTGACTTCAACCGGTCAACAAGTACGAGCTCATTACATTTCCTACATAATTAATGATAAATAATTTTTTTTAAATCAAGGTATGTCATTGAGATTGATAGGATAAAAAATAACGCTTCAAAATCATTAATTTCCTCTTTTTCTTATTCTACTGGAATTCATTTATGCCAAGAGTGGCTTAGATTAAGATTACATTTAAAAAAGGGCGTATAAAGCATGATGAACCAAGAAAACAGCCAGATTAAAATGTATCAGGAGAACAGGTCAAAATCAGTCTGAAAAAAGGCGTAATCTTTTTCGAATATGCGTTTGGTGTTTACTGGAAATTTATCCATTAACGTTGGCATTATGCACCAAAACCATCAAAACGTTAATGGAATTACACCGTTTGTTCATGCTGAATGTAGAATAACTGCCTGGCCTTATTTAATTAACTTGCATTTTGAAAGAAACAGCACACAGACACGAAAATGCAATTCTGTGGAAGCAATTCCAAATAAAAATATTCCACATTTTAGAAATTTTAATTATTATTATTATTCAACGGTCAGTATGGATCAAATACAGTTGGCCATATTTGGTAGCTAGTTAGAAAAACATAAATTTTAGCAATAGTGGGAATTGCATAATTACTTGGTCCTTTTTTAAACTAACAAGGGTTTTTCTCGGTTCCTCTTTTAATTGGAACATTTTATTTACCTATTTTAAGGTTCACTATTCAGTACAAACGTCACCACACCACACAAAGGAAAATTAATCAAGAAATTGAGAAATTAAATTTAAACAACTTCGTTTTATACGTATGATTGATTAGACTTAAAATAGATATCAACGTTTCACTAGATGTGTTGGTATGGTATACACATGTGTGACTTTAACTTCAAAATATTGAATTGAACATAATTATATACACTTGCAAATCCATCTAAGTAAAATTACATTATCTGGAATTCAATTTAACCTCTACACGCATCAGACTACCTGTTTTATTACTAAAATGTGAAATTATTAATTAGAGTTGACTCGAATGGTTGAAGGAGGAAGTAAAGTAATACAAATACGTGAGAAGTGAAATTGGGCAAGGCAAGTGAGCAAAAAATTAGTAAAATAAAAGGCTTCATAAAGATTAAAAATAAATAAAAGTCAGATAAGAAAATTTCCCAACGAATGAATTATGATTGTAATTAAAATGTACAAGATAAAAATCTATTAATATGTATCAAAATTAATAAGGGCTTTAGATAAATAGATAAAATATGATAGCTAGAAATAAGGGATGAAATATTTAGGCATAGTATTGTTCATATTGTTCATCCCAGTTAACTTTGTGCCCAACGGCCACTAAATGCCGTGTAAGATCAGATCTGGTAAAATATCCATACCTACATGTAGTTGTGTTCTTTCCGCCTCTTACTCTGATTAGGCGCACGTTTTCATCCAAAAACTTGAGATTATAGCCTTTGTACGTTAGCACTGTAGCTAGTTACCAAAAGCACTACAACAGAATAACGCAAATGTACCGTACTATTACCTCACATTCCTCACCCAAATATAAAGTGGGTAAAGGGCGTAATACCGACTTCTACTGGTGAGTCGCCAGCAAGCACGAAACACGTGTGCATGAGATTATACTTTCCGTTCATGTTGTCTTTGGTTTATCCATTTGGTCACAACTGAACTAATTTGTTACTAGGTCCGCAAAACCTAATAAATACTTGAATAACGCACTGTTGTTATTAGTGCTATCTAATGGGATAAAACTAAGATTCAGTAAATGACGAACGATTTTCTTAAAGATAAAGCCTAATGCAGATTTCACTGCAATATATTTCGTGCAGAAAACAAAATTGTAGCTCATTAGCGAAGTTAAAGTTCTAAAAACAATTTAAATCACATTTGTTCATACAAGTTGCTAAAACAGGTACTGAAATTTAAAAAAAATAACGAACATTTAAAAGATGTAAGCAATTAGGATGAGTATTGTATATTAGCCGACAACGAGAGACCAGTCAAGTGTCGACCAACTCATATATTCTTATTAGCTAATGGTTCCAGATTGTCAACAAAAAGCCTATTTTTTAATGCAAACGAAGAAAGTATTACTATTATTATTATTATTATTATTAGTAGTAGTAGTAGTAGTAGTAGTTACATGTATTGTCCATGATCATCTTCATAGCGCGATATAAAACTAAATAACGAGGATTGAAACACATAAGTGTGAGAGACAGAAATTTTGATATTTGTTCGACGACTCGTTAAATAAAAAGTGATTGGTGTATGATTCAACCTCACAAACGTTACTTCACGTATACGTTAATTTTTCTGAAATGTGGGCAGAAATATTACTCAGATGCTATTAACTTTCCTTTATGTTCGCCATGGCTCATACGTAAAACAGCAGTCTGTTTAAAGGTCAGTCAATGAATCAACTCCCCTTGTTTTTTTTTAATATGCGATCACATTACGCCTCCCTCTAGAAGCATTATTGGTCAAAATTTAAAAAAAAATCAGGCCAAACTGGATAAAAAGCAAAAAACCAAATAGTCCATCAAATGCGACCAAGAGGCATGCAAAAATTGCCCTTGACAACACAAAGTAAAATATTATTCCGAGAAAAAAACACCGTGCACTGCCTAGTAAATATCTTCTGTGGTGGAATCTGTAAAAGAAACCTTCCAAAAAAGGGTCGTGTACCTAAACAACAGTGAGTTTTCACGCTACCACAAGGCTATGCCATATTCAGGAAGATCAAAACTGAAGTCACGTTTGCGCTTGATTTTTTTACTTACTGGCGACTTTTGCGTCCAACTGCCTCACACTTGTTGATCAAATTTGAATAGAGTTTGGGGCGTAGTGCCCGCTTTTACTAATTAGGCGCCGGAACCCACAAAGCGCATACGAACAAGATACAAAACATTTGTTCATGTTGACTGATCTGCGTTTTGACTAACGCAGCTTTCATTGTTCCAGTAATTTTCTTTTTCTATGATATTTCGATCTTCCTTACCGAAGATTTTCATCAGATGCATTTAAAAAAAAAAACGATTAGTTATTGCATGCAATTGATAAATTATTATTTAGCCACTCTGGTCTAAATTAGTTAGATGAAACCAACAGTTATGAAAATGCACACACACACAAGTGACACACGTATAACCAATGGATGGTCAGTCTGGGGTATATAAATATTATGACTAGAGGAAATAACGCGCTTGCTTCATTTGTTTCGTGAAATGCATCTGATGAAGATCTTCGGTAATGAAGATCGAAATATCATAGAAAAAGAAAATTACTGGAACAATGAATGCTGCGTTAGTCAAAACGCAGATCAGGTAATTACAATTATTCCAGTTCCGCATCAAGGAAACTCTTTCAAGAAACATTTGTTCATGTTGACTGATTCTTTTGTAACCTCGAAATGTGAAAACCGACGTCGAACAGGGCCAGAATGTAAAGATTTGCTGTGGTATCTCATGTTCAGAATGGTTGCTATACTCAGTTTTGCAAAAGTAAAAAAAAAAACTTCGTTTTGGCAACATTTAGTGGCTTGGTGCACATTTTTTATAGTTTGTTAGCTTTGAAATCACATTTTTAAAGACTTCGTATGAATCTGACTCTATTACTGCTTGAATACGCATTTGTATAGGAAATTGTGCGGTAAGACAGCTATCTTTTATTTGACCAAAATTAAATGGATTTTGGCGTAGTGCCGACTCATACTAACGAGTCGCCAGTAGACCCAGAACGCGTGTTTAAATGAGATAGAGCCTTTTTTATGCTGAATTTGAAAAATCCTAACTGAACTACCTTGTTGCAAGAAGCGCAATATCTACTACATACACAATTTACAATTAGTCTCGTCTGTGGCAAGTACCAATTAACAAGGCAAAGAAATAAAGCCTTAAAGGAAACCATTTGATCAACCAAATCACGCAGCTAATATTCGTTTGATTGTTTGCTTATAATTTAAATAAAATCCGATCTTCAAATTTCTTAATCACTTTCATTCATAGTTCTTCTATACTGTTAGCTACAATTCGATTTTTATCCATGTCTTTCTAGCATTTTTTAACGGCTCAAATTCGCGGACTATTCTTGTAAGAAAAAGGTAGTTTTTTTGCCTCGCACTATCATTTTCTGAAAATAAAACAGCCCTCTTATTACTTGTCTTGTTCAAAAGAACAAGAAAACAGTTAAAAGTAGCCCACCATTGGATTTGAATTAAAGTTTTGATTGTCAGTTTGACCGATAACGGCCTAGGCAGGAATGAAAAGAAAATTTAGCCCGCTTGCAAAACATATCCTTATCAGCATGCATATGTTAAATAAACATCAACAACTCGGACAGGTTTTCAGGGCAAATGTCAGTCGGATGTCTGACGAGGAGTAAGCCTACTTCTATCTTCATCTTCTTTTCTAGTTCGATGAAACGTAGGCATGTACATAGATTTTGCATGCAATCCTATCTGCATGATATCTGTGCTTATATGATATTGTATAATCTCTGATTTTGATTGAAATAAAAACTGTTTATCGGATGACCAACAGAATAATGGACTTATGCCATGTTGTAATCGTTTCACTGATAGACTCTACGTCTGTGGTACAGATGAGCAGATCCATTTCATTTTTGTCCAAGGTTAAAATGATGGTCAACTTTCTTCGCCTGCCATATGAGTCTCAGCTACATGCATGACTTATTGAAAACTAATATTAATTGTCATCCTATTAGTCGAACAGAACACTGACGATTCATCATGTGGACTTGGGTGAACGGCCTCCTGTTCAAACAGAGCTTTCAGCTTTGTTTCGCAAATGGACTTAAATATTTCATAATCTTTTGATTTCCTAGTTAGACAGATAGCAGAGAACTGTTTTTTTTCAAATTTTATTACAATGTAAAATTATTAGCCATGCGAATAAACCGTTTCGGGATGCATATTGATTTAACACTCATTTATAAAATTTATGACAGGCTTCGAAAGCACAGGATATGAGGCATGAAACACTAATTATTTAAATATTTTATAGACGAAAAAATAAGCACACCGGACGTTTGATAAATAGAAAATATTCAAACTTAATATAATTAAAACATTCAAACAACCACGAAATGAAATGTTTCCCCGTTAATTGAAAACAAAATATCTAAACAACATTTAGCATTGTGCATGGAAAGTCCAATTGCATTACAAGTGATCGCGCAAATTGAATTTGTTGGTAAAGATCAGGCAAACGTCTTTTTATTAAAATAACACACCAATAGTGAAGCACGTCCGCGCATTTTGCATGACACAAATGACACAGTTATATGTGAACGCAACGAAGCAATCGCCTTTTGCAAACAGGAAGTCGGCATGAGCACCAACCAGCATTAATTCAAATAATAAAACAAACATTGGGTTTCCGGGTGGAGATAAAAATTATTTCTATCAAGGTTGCGATCTTTACGTGAACACCTTTCCTTTATTTTTGAGCATAAACGAAGCATTGCATAAAGTAGAAAAGGTAACTGTGAACTGACGAAGAGATTAAAAATGACATCTTGAAAATTTTCCGAAGAAAAGAAAAAATCAAAAGAATCCGCTGTTATTGTGTATTAGGTTTTGCGCACCAGGTAAAAAATAAGTGTAAATATGACCAGAAGGAAAAACTTAAGTGGGCATGAATGGAAGCTATAATTTCACGTGAACATTCACTTCATGCTTAATGGCGAGTCATCAGAATGAGCCAGTATTCTGCTCTTTATCCACTTTAAATTTAGATGAAAAATATGGTAAAATTGGAAGGTACAATCTCATATACGAATGTGTAAACCTGCAGTAGTGAAGCCCAGTTCATATGAAGTCTTCGACAATGCGACCTCACAGCCAACTCACCATAAATATGACAAGCCTGTAAAGGGTACTAACACTATGGTTGTTGTGTCAGTACCCGAAACCAACATGGTTCCGAAAAAATACATGGCATCAACACTTTGGTTGCCGACTCGTTACAGGGTACCAGCACATTGGATTTCTATGTATGCTAAATTTCACAAAAATTGCGAATTACAACAAATTCTGAACTTCTGTTATTCCAGCAAATCCACTAATTTCGCGGTAATCATTATATAATTCAATTAAATATACAACAGTTAGCTACTGTTAGTTGCTGCAATGTAATATATATATATATATATATATATATATATATATATATATATATGCAATTGTGTATCAGGTATTGCGCAACAAGTAACAGATTAGTTCAAGTATTAACAGAAGGATAAATCAAAATCAGCCTTCACGGAAGGTAAAATCTCGTATTTCTTTGTTAGTCAAATCAAGGCAGAAGTGAGCGTTTTACATATTTGAAAAATAAATATTCTAAAACCATTAACTTTACATGCGACTAAAATACTACATTAAAGAGTAAACTAACAAAAGATCCGGAATCCGGCGATTTTACAAAAAATTGCAGAAATAAACAAATACCGTGTATTTTGAAGAAGCTAAAACGTACAGATTTAAGATCTACAGTATCCACAGATTTCTTTCGTGGGTAATAGATTTTCACTATCAATGTCGCAAAGGTCCAATAAATACCCATTTCCATGTAAGCATCGTGTTCGCCTTCGTGGTGGCTGCGAGCTGATTCGGCCCTCACTCAAATAATTCGTACTAACCACTGGAAACGAGGTATGATCTAATCTTCGTTGACTTGCTACCTCATTTCCAATACGAATGATGTTGAAGTCTTCGGAGGAAAGGTACGAATCAACACCCAGCCACCACGAAGTCAAACTCGATGCATACTTGGAAATGGAGGTCAATCGGAACTTTGCGGAACTAATAGTGCAAATCTACTACACAGGAGAGAAAACCTTCGATACTCTAAATGTGACGATCGCACTGCATAGCCTGGTAGAACATCATTTAAGATTTAACATCTATCCGATAAAACTGCATGGTCTGTCATTTCTAATCACCGGAAAGCATGACGAGAAAATAAATAATACCAGTAAGCATGAAACGCATGTGAATATGAGATTATACATTTTGTTCACGACTTTGGAAAGTCGAAACGCGTTAGTATGTGCTACCGTCGGCAGATTTGCTGTTTTACGGATGTTAGATAAAACGGTTTAGGTATTTCTCTTATTTTCGCCAACTTGATTCACAGCACTATAATCAACACCCGCTCAATCGGGAATTGTTTAACAAATAATTATTAAAAATGAGTTAGAGAAACATATAAATATACAAGGCAGAAAAATAAAATATTTAAGAAGTCTCCGTCAGTCACACTGTTAATACGCGAGTTTGAGGCAGAAATTTCAGGTTTCGTTACGTGAAGGAACTGAACTTTATCAATGGACAAAATAGCCTCGCACATATAATCAAAATTGGTTAGTTTATCGCAAAGGCAAATTAAATATTTATCAATAATCAAACAAATCTTTTCATTCTTTAACTTATCATACTTTACGACGTAGGTTCATGAAATATGCAGATAATGATATCTCGATAAGTTATGCATTCCAAGATTCTTCCCTTTTATGTCCTATGTGACAACTTTTAATTAATAAGTAATTAAGTAAAGAAACCTAAGAGCTGCATATTTTTCTGCTTCTTTCGACGTATCTGTTTAGTGCGTAATCGATTTAACTGAACATAATCATATAAAATTACACTTCTCCATCTATCAAGTGCTCTACGTAAATAATTATGTCGAATCAAAATATTATGGCAGAATTTAAATATATATATATATATATATATATATATATATATATATATATAACATCAATAACAACAAAACATTGTATAATGTAGCAAGTGCAATTCATCAACTGGACTGGTCTCGACCTCATTAGGCACTAATCAAGTACTTGCCAGAATTTCCGCGACCGAGCTCGAACCAGGGCATACGCCCATCAATTGCGCCACTCAAGACACGCGTCATACGCAATTTATAGTTATACGCTAACTTAATTGATATCAACCATCTTTCCTTCAGGTAGAGCCTACCTTGCAGCCATTTTGACCGAAGCTTTAAACTGGCCACCTTCTATCTTACATTATGGAACAGATACTATGCCAACACAGGTATTTAAATTGAATTAACCAAGAATAATAGGATCTTACCATATATCGTCAGTTTAAACTAAAAATCGTATATTGTTGCAAATACAATTCATCAAGTTATCTATTTTCGTCTATACTGCACAACCATCCCGCACTTTTGGGAATAGACGCGACCAGTGTTTGAAATTGGCCACATTTGCTTCAAAGACTTGCAACCAATAAGCGTAGTGCAGTAAATTCTTTTATCAGTTATATACCAACTTAAGTTGCTTCCACAAACTTCTTCACAATCAGAGCATATTTTGCATCGATTTCGATTAAATTTCCAACTGGTCGTCTACATTTTACATTCTAGAACAGATATCATGCTACCTGTAGATAGTTACGTTGAATTAAAATATTATGGCAAGGCTTCTTTCACATAAATTTTCATTATAAGCAAAAATTGCTTACAGTAGCAGGTACAATTTATTAAGTAAACCAGAGTCGTTCTAATAAGGCCACCATCTCGTGATTTCTAGAATCGTCGTGGCCCGAGCTTGAACTCAGGTGAATTTGCTTCAAATTCATGCAAACCATCCACTGCGCTACCACAGGCTCGCAGTATACACAATTTTAAGACGTGCACAAATTTAAGTTTTCAGTTAGCTTTTCCCTTAGATGGAACCTATTTGGCATATTTCAAGACCGAAATTTTTAACAAGCCACTTTCAATCTGACATTAACGAACAGCAACCTTACCAACTGTGGAAGTGATTTTGAATTCAGATATAATAACAAGGTTTTATTAAATATATGCTGTCAGTAAAAATTAAAAATAGCATAAAACAGCAAATGCAATTCTTCAAGTAGACTGATTTCCTGCTTATTGGACACACTTCAAATACTTTCAAGTACTTGCAACCTGATGTAGAACTGAGACACATTCGTTTTAGCCTAGTAATCTATCCACTAAACCACACAAGCCGCGGACTACATGCATTTTAGCTATATAAAAATTTAAGGATTTTGGTCAGTCTATACTTCAAGTGGATCCCATCTGGCTTTGTTTTAGTCTTAAAGTTCTGACTGGTTACCTCCGATCTTTCTTCTCAGAACAGACACCATGTCACCTGCGAAAGTGATAATCAATTCAAATATAATGGCAGGATTTAATTATATACATATAGCGTTGTAGATGTCTGAAGAAAATTTGCTACGTTCCGAGTACCGGCTGCGACACTTGTGACAAGTACTCGATGAGCGCCAAATAAGACCAAAATTGGCAAACTTGACTATTTGCAATACAATTTAACAATAATTGATTGCGCGGGTGGTGGTAACAATTATTTAAATCAAGTTTGCGAGCTTGAAGTAAACACCAATCGCATTGTATTTAACCAGTCGTCGAACAACATAACAAAACTACCGCCAGCCGCAACGCACTGACGCCTTTCGACCTTCCATGATCATCATCAGAGTACGACGGCAAACTGACTATCGAGGATCAAACCCCATTGAATATATATGGAAATCAAATTTAGATATGCGGCTCTCACCTCTAACAGTCTCGCATACATTGAACTTGACTGGAAATGTCGGCTGCACAATTTCTATGCAGTCACGAACATTAACTGTTTGCAGCTTTCGCCACATATACATATATAGGCAATATAATTTAAACAATAATTGATTGCGTGGGTGGTGGTAAATTGTATTGCTTATATATGTATATGTGGCGAAAGCTGCAAACAGTTAATGTTCGTGACTGCATAGAAATTGTGTAGCCGACATTTCCAGTCAAGTTTAATGTATGCGAGACTGCTAGAGGTAAGAGCCACATATCTAAATTTGATTTCCATATATATTCAATGCGGTTTGATCCTCGATAGTCTGTTTACTGTAGTACTCTGATGATGATCATGGAAGGTCGAAACGCGTCAGTGCGTTGCGGCTGGCGGTAGTTTTGTTATGTTGTTCGAAGACTGGTTAAATACAATGGGGTTGGTGTTTACTTCATGCTCGCAAACTTGATTTAAAGCATTGTTACCACCACCCGCGCAATCAATTATTGTTAAATTGTATTGTCTACTGGATGAATTGCCTTTTCGACAATATACAATGCTCAGTTTATACTGATAAATGCATGTATATAATTTGACTGTTTTTTACATCAAAATCATAACCTTGATTTAAATATTTTCTGTCAACGCACACGCAACCAATTTTTGTTTAATTACATTTAGTTTATATCGTATATATATATATATATATATATATATATATATATATATACTGTCTTAAAACTTAAATCTTCATCAGGTGGGATGTTAACTGTCTTAGGACGTCGGATAGGGGCAAGTAAGTTGGACATTTATATTGAATTTAATATTAAAAAAATAAATTCACCAAGCAAGACAAGGCCTATACAATGCACAAATATAAATTTATATCTGACTATCATGATAAACAATTTCTCCACTCAATACGAAAGAATACCAGGATGGCATCAATTTGAATTATATTACAAATATAGGTGTATAGAAGCATCGGAGCAAATAATAATGATTTCGCGAGAAAATCAACGAACAAGTTGCCTATCTCATCATTATTAAATTATTGGTAAATGCGATAATTAAGGAGAAAATCTAATTAATGTAGAAGAGTACTTTGAACCTAAATATGAATTTAACAACACGACAAACAGTTTACATTATAAATCAATTTTCCTGGAAACGTTTGCAGGCCCAATCATGTGCCTCATTTATTGCCCAGTGAAAATAAGCAGCTCACACACGCTTAAGACCAATTAAGTAAATATCTGATTGAATTACATAAGGCTTTCAAAGTGCATGGAGGCTTTTCTACTTTATTTTCTAAGTGTGTCACTGAAATATTCAATTTAGCAAGTATACCTTAAAATTGCCCAAAAATTGAGGCATAGATTATAAAATAACTAATTTTACCAGTCAATCTTAATATATGTAAGTCGTAGCTGCTCGTATAGTCAAAATCTATTCGCCACCTGCTCAAGTAAATTTCATTTAGCTGATTTCATTTAAAACAATAAGAAGGCCAAGAATGAGTGCATTTGATGGAAGTTTTTCATACTAAGCGACACACTAACAATGGGATTTCTGTTTATGTTAAACTCGTCATTGTGAGCAAGTAATGGGAGTTTTGCTAAGTTGTGCCGTGGGATTGTAATTTTTCGCAGGATGGCAAAATTAATTATAATAAAAATAAAACCTGTTTATACTGACAAAAATCATCTACGGAAAATCCATTAAATCAGCAATTGGATGTATAGTAACCCTGCGAAAAATTTCTTTCAAATAATTTAGGGCATTATCAAAAAAAATCCATTAAGTTGGCTTTTCAGGAGAGCCAGAGTCGTGCGGAACGAATTCCCGCTTTAATAATTATTTTTCACGGCTATTAGGCTGTATAAAACGTAAACTAACACCGAAACTTTAAGATAAAATTTAAAAAATGAAATAAGATCATCAATTTAAACAATATTTAACACATACCATACATTAAGCCAACCGTAACTAGCATACACTGATACGTTTTAACTATCTTAGAGTAACATTGCATTACCGAATAAAAGTAAGTACCAATAGTGATATTTCCATATTCATTTAAAACTGTATAATCATTTAAATAAACGAAACAAATTAGAATTACTTTTATTGATAGGGCTTCCATTTCAGATCCCGCACGCATCAGCTGTAGCTCGTGGCTTTCTTCGTTACCAAGAAGAGTATCAATAGCCGCCTGACGTGTTATATCACGAAATCGTAGGTAATAACTATAAATTACAAATAGGGAATAAAAATTAAAAACATTTTTCGTACCAACACATCTGAATGAATGGTCAATTGAGCTAATCTCCCAGATATTGAAAACGGATCCTTGACGAAGCCAAAAATCAACAGAATACAAAACACGATTAAACGAACATTGGTTACGCGGTTGGTGATAACAATAACTATAATCAAGATTGCGATCTTGATATAAACACCTGACCCTCTATGAACACACATTTTTCAGTATAAAATAAACATTGTATAGTGAAGAAAAGGCAATTCATCCAGTAGACCGGTTTCGTCCTTACTCGGAATTCAACACGTACAGTCCAGAATTTGCTGCGGACAAGGCTCGAACCTGGGCACGCTTGACTCGCAATCTGGTGCCTGTCCACGGCAAATTCTGGCCAGTAACTGATGAGTTCCAAATAATGACTAAACCGGTCGACTGGATGAATTGTCTCTTCAACACTATACAGTGTTTAGTTTATACCGAAAAATGTATGCACAAAACATGATGTCAACCAGTCATTGTAAAGTTAACCAAACTGATCTAATGTAGGCGTTTTCTGAGGTGCGATTCGATACTGGTAGTCTGAACTGCAAGAGAGCTTCGATTATGGGACAAAGCGCATAGTAATCATTAGTTTTAATCACTAGATTACATTTTTCTGCTTAGTTCAAATTGCAACTTAAAGTGGTGATCAACTTTCCCTCGAAACAAAGGTCATCTATCAGGCTGTCGAATGACAGTGCTGTTACGGCTGAGAAGAAATATACAAGAACATCGTCCATTGAAATATAACTTTATTATTAAACAGATTTATACAATAATATTAAAAATGGCGATTTAATTTTCATTTATAATAAATTCGATTTCGCTATCTGGTAGTTCAGATTGTGTTATTCGAAAAGGCAAAAAAGATTAGGCTGGATTAAATACAAACGTTATGAAACAACGCAAAGGAAGCGTGAAACACACAGGCAAACAAGCACAGACCAACACAATTCATCAGTCAATGTTGAACACGTGTATACATTTGATTTTCCAATCGAGGTGAGTTCTGGTGAGAAGGAATTCGCCTAGTTTAACTTCTTTCTATAGGCCAAATTTATAAAGTTATTTTAATACTCGCGGCTCATCATTGGGAGCCGGTACTATGCCTCATGCTCGCTAGGTATTTGGTCAAGAAATGTGTACCATAAAAGTGTCAAGCATTTCTTGTCCAATTGTTTAGCGGACTTAAGACATAGTACCGGCACTAACTGATGAACCGCCAATAAGCAAAAAACGCACGTGTACGTAAGTTTGTATCTTTCTTTTATGCCGACTTTGATATTTTCTTCTGGTTCTATTTAAACTAACTTATTACTTTGTACGTAATACCTAATACACTATCATAACTTTTTTGTTAGCACTAATCTTGACAACGTAATTGTGTAGCAATAATCTTCAAATACTAAAGCATGACCTCACACCTCGCCCTAATTAAAATTGAATGTGTTGTGATGGCGTGTCATATATTAATAAATGTAAGTGAAACAAAAATCTTACTATGTACACGTTGAGTCGGCGTCTGCTTAAGCGTAAATTAAATCTGCGGCT
Organism: Eudiplozoon nipponicum; assembly: GCA_029291075.1. Classification (NCBI taxonomy): domain Eukaryota; kingdom Metazoa; phylum Platyhelminthes; class Monogenea; order Mazocraeidea; family Diplozoidae; genus Eudiplozoon; species Eudiplozoon nipponicum. The sequence continues at coordinate 10,634 of JAQBSW010008127.1, read as the reverse complement.
TCATAAATAAGGTTAATTAATTACCCAATTAGGAGATTGAAATTGTTTGAGACATGGCGGCAGTTGGAGCGATTGCAGATGAGAAAGGAAGCACGTGCTTATAGCTAGAATATGTTAGAATGGGAACGGTTAAAATTTGTATTAATTCAATTTTCTTCATCAGTCACGTCTTCATTGGCTAAAATTACTGGACAGAGAAGCAAATCTGGCCTGGTAGAGCTCTGTTATATCACATTTGCAAAGCACAATCAATGACAGTCTAATGATGTAGTCCGGGCAACTGTCTAAATGTGGATTAAATAATAGCAATGCACCAGGCCAGACGAACCAGAAGATAATCTTAATTGAACACTTATTATTCGATTTATCCTTGATTAGTTAATTAGTGAAACTGCTAATGTCATGAACAGTAACGACCTAACGCAAATTGCCAATGTTTTTGCTACGATTTTCTGTACTTCTATTTCGGCTTCCAACAGATCTAGTTCACATACACCCTGTAATTTGTACTATTCATCTTGAAAATGTAGAGCATTCGAGCACAGCTAAGGTAGAATGGTCATGTTTTAATCCAATTAGTGCATAGACCAGCTCATCTTTACTTTGTAGTAGCACAATAACCCGAACGACTCATCTTAGTGGACAAGCAGTGCAGTTGAGAAGCTTTCTCAAAAGTTAGATGCACCAATGTAAGCAGATATCAACATGAGTCAAGCAGAGTACAGAATGGCCTACGCCAAGTCGCGTATAGTGCAATCGTTAAACTGGCCAAATATTTTTTAAAAAGCAAATCAACAGCTGGACGTCCGCATGCTACAAATGCTCATAAAGTTTTCATTACAAAATTAGTCAACTTTAGATTAGAGGCATTTACGAAATTCGTCCTTCAATGGTGATCGGCCGTTGCACGAAGAATACCTACTTGACTGGGAATAAAAAATGAAATTGAAATGAAACCCGAAACTGCGATGCTCAACCAAAGTAATAACGCGTATACTGCGATTTCAAAGGCAATTTTATTACGCGATAGAATGGATTAATTAACAGGCCTTGTTTCGCGAAGCAAACAACGAAAGTAAAAACAGACATACGCATATTTAACTCCGTCAGTTAGAACAATTCAGCCGCTAGCATAGACCAAAAACATACGTAAGCTGTATTAGGTGTTGCGAACCGAGTAACAAATTAGTTCAGTTGTGACCAGAAGGATAAACCAAAGGCAGCATGAACGGAAAGTATAATCTCATGCACATTCGTTTCGTGCTTACTGGCGACTCATCAGTAGGAGCCGGTATTACGCCCTTTAACCACTATATATTTGGTCAAAGAATGTGGAATAATAGAACGGTACAATCTTGTAGACGAATGTGTAACTGATATCGATCAAGGCCAGGGTGTATGGATTTACTGAAGTAACAGGTGTTCAGAAATTGTTTTAATTCTCAATTTCGGTGGAATATAGCATAAATTGATATCCATCATGTTGGTACCATGTTCCGACTCGGAAACCATAGTGTTAGTACCATGTACCTTTTCGGTACAATAATGTTGGTATCGGTTACTAACAAAATAGCCATAGTGTTAATATTCGTTACAGACTCGGTATATATATTATATAGTGTGAGTTAGCGTTGAAGTCGCATTGTCGTTGACTTTAGATGATGTTAGCTTCACCATTGCAGGTTTACACATTCGTCTAGGAGATTGTACCGTTCTATTATTCCACATTCTTCGACCAAATATACAGTGGTTAAAGGGCGTAATATTGGCTCCTACTGATAAGTCGCCAGTAAGCACAAAACGAATGTGCATGAGGTTATACTTTCCGTTCATGCTGCCTTTGGTTTATCCTTCTGGTCACAACTGAACTAATTTGTTACTAGGTTCGCAACACCTAATACATATTTGCATATATATTAGCTCTCCGCAACAAACAGTATTTAAAATACGTAAGCTGTCGACCAACTATCGTAGAAAGATCGATCAGATGGTAAATAACTACAGTAAAAGAGCATAGCTTTATGAACGCCCTTGTCAAATCGAATAGAGAATAAAAGTCTGTAATTGCGGAATCTATTGTTGTTTTTAAGAGAATTGTCAAATGAAATAGAGACACGAGTACGCAATTAATGAAATGTTGCCTGATGTATGGAGGCAAAATAGCATGTTCTGTCAATAATAGATTTTTTTAAATCTGTTATTGTGAGAATCTGCCGGTGTACGTGTTTGATTAGAGGCCTGAAGATAGTTTCGGAAAGTCCAAACCGAAACGTAGCCAGTCAGATAAGATTAGATCGAACCTCATTTCCAGTAATTATTATGAATAATGTTGTAGTCTTCGGATGAAAGGGACAAATACGCACCCAGCCTGATCGAAGACAAAACAGATGCGTACTTGGAAAGGGGGATCAATCGGATCTTTGCGAAACTGATAGTGCAAAGCGAAAACCCGCGAATGCAAATCGCGGAGAGTCAATAAATGATATGATAATATTAAAATAGAAATTTTCGATTAAAATATATCTTACCGATTAAATGAAGACATTCCGTCGCGCATAAGACCTTCCATTGTTCGCTCACCTGTTCTTGTATAATCGCCCTGAGAAAATATTTTTGTGTTTTTTGTACAATTTTAACCAAAAAAGGAAAGTACCATTTCACTCAAGATACTTGGTCGATTAATACCAGGCGTTAAAATTAGATAAATAAACGATTTCAAAATGTACAAGACAATAAGCGTTGCAAAGTACTTATGTATCATTTCAGGTGAACACAGGTATTAATCAGTTTCTATGGTACATGAATTATATAGTACTATGTCAGAATGAACGAAAGCACTATAAAAATAATGATCGCCAGTCATCAGTTGGAGCGGAAAATACACCAAATGCGACAACATGATTATTTAGGCTAAGTGAGACAAATTGCGTTGATCAACATTGGAGCACGACAGAAAATTGGCCAACGGGGATCAAGTAACAATATATATATATATATATATATATATATATATATATATATATATATATATATATATATATATATTGCAAATCTGAGATGCTTCTCCAAGCTTGGGCAGTATCACATATATGGTGTTTGGTTGGGATGTCACCTGCGCAATTTCTATACCCACACAACCATAAGAATTTCAAAATTTTCGTTACGTTATTTGTTTAACGTAACAATACTAAATTGCGTGGGATTTGATAAATGATATTAAAAGAATAATCAAAATCCTTCCATCAGACCTTAATTCAATATAATTTCCCCAAGTTGCTTGATATCCCTTGTATAATGATAGATTGGGTATAGCTAGTTAGATATTCGGGTTTTAAGGTACTGCAAATAAGTGCCACGTGAAGACAAGGCTAACCAAAAAATATTGGTTAGTATATAACCTAAATTTATGTAGCGTGCGGCAAGGTGATTCAGCTGTTAAAGTCACAGACACCGAAGAAGACATGCCCCGGTTCGAGTCCTGACCGATGCAAAATTTTGGACAGTTCCTGAAGTGTTTCAAATACGTAAGAAACAGATCAACTGAATCAATAGCATTTCATACATTATTCAAGTCTTAGATTATACTGACAAATGTACATAAGAAATATGATTTATTTACATCAAGATCGCAATTAAGATTTAAACAGATGTTATCACCACCCGCGCAGCCAATGATTGTTCAGTTATACGATAAAACGAACATTAGTTGATTTATTACTTTAATCAAGGTTTCATTATTATAATAAACACCTGAGGTCTTATGTAAAATAATTCGTCAGTATAAACTAAGTATTGTATAGTGTAGAAAAGGCAATTCATCCAGAAGACCGGTTTCGTCCTTATTGGGAACTCATCGCGTACTGTCCAGAATTTGCAGCGGACAGGGCTCGAAATTGGGCATGTTTTCTTCGTAAGCTGGTGCTCTAACTAGTGAGCGCCCTTCCGCACACGCACATTATATATATATATATATATATATATATATATATATATATGTGTGTGTGTGTGTGTGTGTGTTCATAATTCACTTCTCGTGTCTTACTTAATTAGTTATTCTGTCAGATGACGATCATAATCAGCATTCGATATTGGGCCAAAGTTATTTATCTACTGCCTTTGAATTTCTTATGTTTATTATTAACATAATTTATATTGGGTGTTTTCGACTGACGCTGTTCCAATTAAAAAGAATGGACAAACGAGTCATGCTTTGAGAATAGCATTTAGAGGCCAAAATTGTTTTCGAAAACATTAACGAAGCATACATAAACGGGTTATTCCGTTGCCGTAAAAAAACAAATTATGAAATTGGCTGCCCGCCTTCAATTCGGTAACGACGCGCCTAGGTAATATAGCTTTTTTAAATTCAAAATCACACGCTACAAATTAATTATTAGATTAACCATGTTCACAGGTGTCGAGTGCACTCTTAAATTTATTCATTTCGTAATTGCCTCCCATACATTGGCCTCAACCGCCGTTAACAATGTCGCAGAATCTATCCCGACTGGGCTCATATTCGAGTGGTTAACGGCTGTTGAACCACCAAGGTCACTTCCAACAGTTTGACAAGTTATTATAATCAAGATTGCGGTCTTGATATAAACACCTGACCCATTAAATACTTACATATGTCAGTATAAACTAAGAATTGTATGGTGTAGAAAAGGCAATGCATCCAGTAGATGAATGGATGAATTGCCTTACCCATGTAGTGTGGTGTCTGTTCAGTAATGACAGATTGGGGATGGTTAGTTGGAACTTTGGGTCTAAATAGATGCGAAATGAGCTCCACCTAAAGGAAAAATAGACTAACCAGGTTACATTAGTTAGTATATAACTTAAAATTGTGTGCAGTGCATTGAGCGGCAGGATGGCTCAGTGGTTAGAGCATCAGGTTCCGAAGCATACGTGCCCAGGTTCGAGTCCTGTCTGCGGCAAATTCTGGCCAATACATGATGAGTTCCCAATATGGACGAAACCGGTCTACTGGATGAATTGCCTTTTCTACACTATACAATTCTTAGTTTATACTGACATATGTAAGTAATTAATGGGTCAGGTGTTTATATCAAGACCGCAACCTTGATAATAATAATTGCTATCACCACCCGCGCAACCAATGTTCGTTTAGTTTGACAAGTTCAATGTGATCCGTTACTTTGACGATAAATACATATTATAGCATCAATTATACATTTTCTTGACAGAAAACATTTTATTTTTTGGTGCATCGAAAAAAGGGAAACTAGAAATTTTTGCATGTATAAAGGGAATCGCAACGTTTTATTCTCCTAAATAGCTTAATCAAATATAAAGTTTAATTCTGGTGTAGTGCAGGCTCCTAATAATGATTAATAATTAAGCACTGAATGCATGAGTCAGTAGCATTACATCTATTATTCATGCTTTCCTTCATATTTCACTCTTATCCATTATAGACCAATTTTTTACCAGGAACACGATGTCCAATGCACAAAAAATTGTTGGCAGTTGCTTATTGGATAAGTTCATCTAGAAGACTCCACTATTATGTTTAGTTGTGGTACATGATTAGAATAGCATACATCACCTACTTTCATAGCTGCTGTTCCAGCATAGAGTCGACTAATGGCATCACCGTTGTTCGCCCACATGCCTTGAAGTCTTCGGAAAAACTCCTCCGGAATACACGCTTCGGGACTTAGAATGCCGAGTTTACGAAACTTTTTGTATTTGCGTATTTGTCCCGACGTTGGTCAGATGGTCAAAACGTGAATGTGTGTGCGCATTTATTTTAACAACAGCAGTCAGTAAGTCAGTCAAGGTCAATGAGTTTCATTCAGACGCGCAGAAAGTCGTCAGTAAATTGAGCAAAAATTTACATAAAGAAGAAAAGAAAACAAAAAAACAAAATGGACAATACAAAAGAGTACATCAAAACTTATTTTTAGTAGCTGCATAAAATTCACTTCGACCAGTTCTTCCTAGAATTGTTATTCCAACATAATTTAAATAAAATATTGCATAGCAAAACGGTAATAAATCTGTTTTATGTATTGTGAGTTGACGTTAAATAAATTTGAAACTATTACGGAACGGGGAAGATGCATAGGCTATCTCAACTGTATGGTGCAATCTTACAGAAACTTGCTTTTAACCAATTGATGAAGACACAACAATACTGCCTATCAACATCTTCATTATTATTGGCATAATCACCGTGATCATTATTATCACCGTATCATCCTCATAAACATAATTAACATCAGCGTAATTTACCGATGATACCAACCTGCGTTACCAATAAAAATATTCAAAATTATGGGAGAGATGTAGAAGGTTTGGTTATTTGTTTCTAGTAGGCGTTTACCGATATCAAACCACCTACGTAACGGACAAACGCCTTTGCCTGGCTATATGCTGCAAACCTTACAGGTAACTCAGGCTATTTATAACGAGTCGCCCAACAAAGTCGAAACGGCAGTATGATGGTCTGATTTTCTTTGTAGTTTAAGTTCTGCGACGAATGGCAGTAATCCTTTAGTCTATTTCGTCATAAATTATATGCGTTTTTAAATAGTTTACTGTATATTGACGAGTTAAAATCCAATCTCATGCCAAAGGAATACAATATCTTACCGACGCAATTACGAATCTCTTTCAAGTGCATCATTTAGAAGAGTTAACAGAAATAGAAATGCCTTATTGACATTGAGTGTAAAATTTCACATTCATAATGGTATAAAACTGAACGCAGCGCGCCGAAATCAAAATATAGTGCATTATGTCGACCAGTTCTGTCTTTTTAACATTTTTACACATCCAAGAGATAAATTAAAAAATTGACTATATTGGCTAGTCATTCATAATTAGTTAAACTAGTTTCAGTAAAAGTAGACACTTCATATTTTAGTATGCAGAACTACATTAAAGTGAATGGTAGATTAATGTTAACGCCTGAATGACTCCGTGATAATGTGTGGGCTTTTGCCACTGGGTTGAAAGTGCACAAAATACGAATTACGCTTCGAAAGCACTCGCAGTTTGATGCTAAACATCGAATAACAGCATGGAAATATGCTCACTAGATCATTACATTTATCAGAATTCATTTTGATTGTGTAGTGCGACAATTACTTCGAAACAAAGAATTTAACTAATAATTTATTTCTGCGTTTCATCGTTAATTGTATTCTGTTAAAATTTTTACTAAAACCTTCATGTTCCTACAAAGCTAAAGTCGTTTTTAATCGTTACTACACCTTTAAAATCGGTGGTTTTTTTGAAGCACCGCTTATTGCAACGAAAAAAATATACAAATGGCCTAATAAAATGGAATGGAAAGTATCCGTTATGTTTTAATGCGTATATTTCTTAATCGCCACGCAGTTTTGTTCTTGAGTTTTAACGAAATTCCAATGGAATTTCGTTTTGATTGCTAAAATAACTAACCTGAATATGTTTTTCCTGCTTTATATAAGCCAATCCTCTTTAAAGCGTGAGGTTTGGCAAGTAATTCGGTCCTCATCTCAGTATTAAGCGAGTGTGATCGGAATGTGTGGGCAAATAGACAATTCTAATATTATGGCAAGAACATATTTAGAGCCCTGAGCAGAGCAACATTTGCATTCTGTCTCCTTGTCGCAACACACCTAGCAAAATAGTCAAAGGAGGCTTCTTGATGACAATGTGCTTACAAACTGCGTCTGGTAAGTCCCCGGGGAACTCAAAACATTTGGAGACAATGTCAACAACTCTCTTTATGGTTATAACATTAACCTGATCGACTGACCTTATGAGGCGTTACTGGATAAGTGAAAATACAAACCTACCAGTTTATATCACTCACGTTATACATAGGAGCTTGAAGGATTCATTCAATGTGGCAAAATGAGACCTAAACACTAACAAGAGAACCACATTCGTTTAGTATGTTTTGTCTAGAAATTAACTAATTTGTATATTCTTTATGAACTAATTTGATCAAATAGTCAAACTAGATCGAAAATAAATTTATTAAGCAAACCATAAGGAGCGTATTTCTAAATTTAGATACCTTATTCATTTAAAAAACGGAAAATATTTTTGCTACAATTATTTGTATATGCGTTTGATTGATTTGGATTGTTATAAATTTCTGAGAATTTGTGTGGTCCTTCCATCAAACAACAATTATTCTTTAAAAAAACAACCAATGACAGTGCGAACGGTGATTAAATCTGGTTTGAGTATTTGAAATAAACACCAATCCCATGTTATTTAATCGATTAAATAAAATGAGATTGGTATTTACCGCGAAAAGACGAACTTGATTTAAATCACACGATAGAAAATTTTTTTGTTGATATTGAAATTAATTATGCTGGCTTTCTTCATTACAACCGCGTGCACTACTGTACACTACTGATAAAAATTTTAAAAATAGCACACCAAATTCACAGGATTTCTGTCATGTAATGGCAGATAGAGGCCGCCAAATTAGTAATTTTAGTTGTAAGTAATGCTGACGAATTTCAACAATAAGCAACAAATTTACAAACATAATTGCCATAATTCTTTAAATCAAGTTCGCGAGCTTAAAGTAAACACCAATCCCATTTTGTTTAACCAGTCGTCGAACAACATAGCAAAACTACCGCCAATCTCACGCACTGACGCGTTTTGACCTTCCATGATCATCATAAGGGTAGGATGGCAAACTGACTATTGAGGATTGGTCCGTATTGCATATATATGGAATGCAAATTAAGATATGCGGATCTCATCTCTAATAATCTCGCATACATTGTACTTGACTGGAAACGTCGGCTGCGCAATTTCTATGCAGTCACGAACATAGATTTTTTGCAGCTTTCGCGGCACATATATAAACGCTATAAAGCTGAAAAGGATTTGTATGTGCGGATCCCATTAGGGAAAAGTATGACTAACGTCGCTATGAATAAAATGGTGAAACGTTTAGCTAGTAGACATAGCAATTCAGCTGGCTAATAAAAAGCCACTTAACAGGACTTAAACTATAGCTTAGAAGACAGAATAGACTTAGTAACTTGTGGGAGTATTGTCTGACTACTGATATATATATATATATATATATATAAGGTATATATATGTATATATAATGTATAACTTTAGCTTCTTTGTTGCTTATAAATGCTTGTTTCACAACCAATTAATTAATTGTTGAAGTATACACGACCACTTTTAGCAGGTAGTGTGTATTTACATTTATTTAGTGAAGTGTTGTAGAACATATTTAGTATTGATGGCTCTAAATAATAATAATGATAATTGTGGCAATGGCCACCTTTAAAACAAATAATGAACAAAGGTCTTATCTAGGTCAGACATTATTTCAACAGAAATTCCTCGCCGAAGCGCCCGTATAAGAATGAAGCAGCCAGCCCAATGAGAAAAGCAGACTTCGAGCTGAAGTGAACATAAATTAATTAATGTGTAAATTTGTTTTATCAAATCGATGCTCGTTGTGCGAGCAAAATTCTATATATAATCGAGTAAAAATAAAGCATTTGTGGTACATTTAATATGTCTTCTGATGGGTTGGAAACGTTGATCCAGGCATTGACTTCTCAAATGAATAATTTAACTGCAGAATTAGGCATAATTAAGGCTCGTCTAGACGATACACTAATAATAAATACGGAAGACATACAAGTACGTGGACCATCCAACATAGGTGGACAAAACAATGGCGACCGCGCCGAAGAGGAATCAGAAGGAAATATGCCGGCGTTTTCAGCCGAATCGACGAGTTATTTCAGACCGTCATCAGAGTTAAAGCCGATTTTGGCACCACTAGATGTGGAAAGACCACAGTTGTGGTTCGAAAAATTTGAAGCATCAGTTCGAGATCAAAAAGTTACACTAGAAGCATCTATTGTACGTGTGGCTGTCCAGGAATTAGTGGACTGGACAGTAGCAGTCCAATTGGAATTGCCGGTTGACCTCACGTATGAAGAATACAAAAGACGCGTGTTGGATCATTTCCGGGCTAGGCCTCAGGAAGTGTTCTTAGAATTATACAGCCTGAAACCATTAATGGGTGAGATGTCCATGGATACCATGGCACGTATCAAGCGGTGGTTCTCGAAGCTTACTGAGTCTTTACCCGGCTTGCAACCACATGAGGCCATCATGTTCATGCTGCTGGATCCTACCAGATACGGTGAACTATCCAGCGCCCAGGGAGGCCTTGAAGAGAGACTTCAGGCTCTTCAAAGTTCGGCCATAATGACAAAAAAAGTGGCAGCTGCATCTCCACGCATGGGTCCAGTTACGACATCTGACAGGAGCGACATACCGTATTGGAGTTCTTCGTGGCATAATAAGCAGTTCCGAGACAGAAGGCAACAGCCAGTGGCCTGGAAGCAAAGTCAGTATATAAGGACTCCAGCTCTGACGAATACGACGTATAAGCGTCAGCAAAACCCATGTACTGCTCCTCGAGAACGGCCAGTGCAGTGGGGTAACAAGGTGCACAATCTCACAAATAAAGGTGGGAGAGAGCAGGGCACAAATATTAATCCTTTGGTGGCTCCGAGGGGTAGATCGAATGAAGACCAGCAGAACAAACAAAAAAGTGGTCCGAACCAGATGGCCTTTGAAGAAAAGGAAGTGTGGGAATCATTGCC
>JAQBSW010008126.1:0-36161 GCA_029291075.1 Eudiplozoon nipponicum | reverse complement strand
TATATATATATATATATATATATATATATATATATATATATATATATATAAACATAAATGAAAACAGACAAACTATTGTTGAGATTTACGAGAGAGAGAGAGAATGAATACCTAGTTGCTATGAGTAAATTTATTAGGATAACTCACAGAAATGAGATAACTAAACCTCTCCACAACACCATTACGGCCAAGTTAGCATTCGGACAAAGCAACATCAGCAATACAGCTTCCTTGCAGATTTCACTGTATCACGCCATAAAGAGGCAAAACATCACAGCTAACTTTGCCCTACTAAGAAAAGAAAGTTACGAAGATGATTCTACTAGACATCTGCAACAAGATCGCCACTAAGCTTGATTCGATGCCATATCACTAGGGGTTTCTAACCAAGAACTATGGTGAGCACGAGGACCCTATCCTGGCAGGCGAGTGGGTTCTATTTGGATGTGACTTAAATTGTTTCTGCCATGTCAAAATCTGCCAAACTTGTTTTTTACGCCAATTTGGTTCTGGATGAGAGAACAGAGCTTTACTGGGCAATCGAAATAAGGGCATACGCAAATCGTGACCGAGCCAACGAAGTTGATGGAGCCTTATTTGTTTCTCTAACGAGGAGCTCTTATTGGCAGATCCAAAATTACGTCTACGGATGTCACCGTTAGTTTAACAGAAATTGTTCCGTCTTTCGGTATGAAATTCGCACCCTTGAAATGTAAGATATTGTTACAGGATTACCCACAACTCACATCATCATCATCATCATGCACAGCTATACAAAAGCCAAAAGTGACTAATGTTTCACTGCCATATAACCATAAGAAGCGAACATTGTAATTCGTGTTGTTCATGGTTATATGTGGACGGCAAAAGAACACTAGATCGTCCATTCCTAGTGAGGATGGTTTGTACTCGGAGTTTTCCTTCTCCTAGATAGTCTGCCAACCAAGACTGATGGGCACTAACTGTCCAGATGTCAGTGGCCAGTTTCCTTCAGCATCCGAAACTTGCCCTTCGCGTCTGGCACGCTTTCTCTCATTCCGACACTACACATTTAACAACTAAAGTTATTGCGTAGTTAGACCAACGTTGCGACTGCAGAATGAAGATCTAGACATAGTCGACAGGTTTACTTATCTTGGGAGCTCTATCAATAACTTGGCAATATTCACGACGAGGTGAGAATACGAATCGCGAAAGCTAGAATAGCTCTCTCGAACCTTCGTCATTTATGGAGAAACGCGAATATTTCACTTTGCCTTAAAGGTCGTGTTTACAATGCATCTGTACGCGCAGTCTTACTATACGCTAGTGAAACTTGACCTCTTGATGATGATTTGAGACGCCCACAGGCATTCGATCATCCTCGTTTGAGAAACATAGCACATGTTGGTTACCAACAGCGAATAATGAGAGTTCAATAAAATCTAAACGTGTCTACTAAATGAGTTGTATAACTACACAGTTTAAATTTTAAGCCAAAAAATTTCAAAAAGCTATTCAACATACATAACGAGTAATAAGTAACTTAACGCCTTCATAGTTCCGTTTCGTTTGAATGAATGATATTGTATTCGTAACTATGCTAATGATTAAAACAGTCTGGACAACTACAGACAGTGAATTCAACGAAACCATTCGTGGGCACCAGTCTACAAATCTGCTTAAACTTTAGTAGTTATAATCAGAAACTTTTATTGCTTCAGTATCCCAGATAGTTACCAAAACACGCATCAATTGATGACGATATATATCAATCCATACACACATGCATGTACACAAAGATAAATACATACTGATATACATGCTGTTAAACAGTCATTCATGCATACACTCATACACGCATACACACGTACAAACGTGCATGCATTCATACTGATAGACATACATACACACACACATGCATGAATTCATATACACTACATATGCACACAAGTATACATACATATATGCATTCATACGTACGTGCATACAAGCATACATTAATACAAATATATATACGCATGCATACATACATATACATACATGCATTAATACAAGGTACCAACATGTATAAATACATGCATACAATATACAGGCGTAGACACATTAATGCAAACATTTACGCACATAAACACATAAACATCCCGATACGTCATTCTGTTAATCACATCGAAATACATAAACAAATTCAGAAGGCAATGCATACTCTGATGCCACAATAATGGCATGAAGAAATTATGCTAAAATTTAAGGGATAGAAGCTGCATCTGAACTTATTCTAATTCTGCATGTGTTAGAATGCGTTACGGATTTAAAAATTTTGACGACTTACGATTGACTACAACATGAGTTTAAATTACCTGATCTGCGTTTTGACTAACGCAGCTTTCATTGTTCCAGTAATTTTCTCTTTTTCATAATATTTCGATCTATATTACCGTAGATCTTCATCAGATGCATTTCACGAAACAAATGAAGCAAGTCGTGAAATGCATCTGATGAAGATCTACGGTAATGTAGATCGAAATATTATGGAAAAAAGAAAATTACTGGAACAATGAAAGCTGCGTTAGTCAAAACGCAGATCAGGTAATTTCAATTAATTCAGTATCGCAACAACGACATTCTTTCAAGAAACATACAACATGAGTTTGTCGATTATTTAATGTCGGCATGCTTCACTTATTTAAGAAAGCTAATTCACCGTTAATATACTTGCCTTACTACTATTTAGCAACCTCAACAAAAGTCTCAGTCGGGTTATAGAATACCATTTGCAGTCACGCTGACAAGTAAATACACACGCACATACACCCGCATATATATAGTCCGAATGGTAAACATTTAAGCAATAACAGCTACGGAAACTCAATCGGCAGCAGCAACAATAGTGTCCAAAATCGCAGAACTAGATAAGCGATGGCCAGTCATCTACATACCCGAAGTTGTTACCAGGATGAGATCTTGAAATAACCATTTATATAATTAAATGAACATTGGTTGCGCGAGCGGTGATAAAAATTATTATAATCAAGGTTGCGATCTTGATATAAACACCTGACCCACTAATTACTTACATATATCAGTATAAACTAAGAATTGTATAGTGTAGAAAAGGAAATTCATCCAGCAGACCGGCTTTGCCCTTATTGAGAGTTCATCACATACTGTCCAGAATTTGACGCGGACAGGGCTCAAATTTTGGCGCTTCTGTTTCAGTAGTTGTTGCTCTAACCACTGAGCCACCCTGCCGCACATTATACACAAGTTTCCGTTATACACTAACTAATGCTTTTTTGGTCAACGATTCTTTTAATTGGAGCCTATATGGCTTCCCTTTAGACCTGAAGTTTCAAACAGCCATCCCAAATCTGTCATTACTGAACAGACACAACGCTACTTGGGGAAGTGGTATTGAAATGAACATTTATATAATTAAGCAAACATTGGTTGTGCGAGCGGTGATGACAATTATTTTAATTAATGTTGCGATCTTGGTATTAAAAGCTGACCCATTATGTACATTTGTCAGTATAAACTAAGAATTGTATAGCGTACGCAATACTCATAGCATCTAAAAAGCGCTATTGTTAGATTAAGGAGAGAAAAGAAAATGAAAAGAGGCAGAATCGTGGATGAAGATGTTTGCAGTAGCCCAATTTCGCTTATCCACTCGGCAGATTATATTGTGAGGCAGTCGATACAGTATGGATTAATTATAGTTCGCATTTTCCATAACTACATGTGGGCTGCAAAAGAATACTAGTTGGCCTATTCGTAGTTGGAATGGTTTGTGCTCAGAGCTCCCTCTGTTAGATAGTCTGCCACCCGACGCTGCCAAGTAGCCCGTGGTCAAAGTTTCCTGAAGCAGCCGAAACCTGCCCTTTGCATCTGATACGCTTGCTCACATTGCGTTATAACATATTGATCATTAAGTGCTTTTGCGTAGTTAAATCAAAGTTGAGGCTTCACGTGAAATGGAATAACGGCTGTATCCCATTAGACCCGGCAATGTTATTACTATCATTACCGGGCTGGCTGGCACGAAACGCGTCAGTGCGTTGCGGCTGGCGGCAGTTTTGTTATGTCTTTCGATGACATGTTCAAATACAATGGGATTGGTGTTTACTTCAAGATCGCAAACTTAAATTAAAGAATTGTTACCAACCCAAGCGCAATCAATTATTGCTAAATTAATGAAAGGTTTATATGTTCATTGCAGATGGCATATATATACTTATACATATATGTCGTATATAAACACATACGTCAATCACAAAAGGTAACGTGGCTTATTGACATATTTAATTGCACTACGAGTTCTTGAATCGGACTATGTAGATCGTTTCATAAATGATACGTGAGGCGCAATAAAAAAAATAATTATGAAAGGAAGTTTTAAACTCTTTCTCTGCATATTTAAGGCCAAATTTAAAGGTGATGTGTGTGTATGTGTAGATATATTCTAGTTTTGTTTGATGAAGTTTAAATAGCCGTATACAAAATAGAAGTCAGCTTGAGGAGCCAGAGCTGGGTGGCGAAAGGCCAAATAAAATAAGGGGAGGAGCAATGGCTTAAGAACTATAACAGAAAAATTTGGGCATAAAAAAACATTTAGAAAGAATTAAAAAAGTTACAAAAATGCATCTGGGCTGAGATATGATACGAAGATTTATAAAAAAAAGTCAAATAGGTCCAAAAATGTGCATTATCACTTTTAAGCGAGATCAAATAGCACTATAGCTAGTTCTGTGCATCAAATACATGGCTATGTAGTTCTCTAATCGTCACTATTGACCACTAGTATATTTTAGTTGATTGTAGGAAACCGTTGATACATTTATACTGATTTGAATTTTACCAAGTGGGTAATTTATCCAATAACTGCTTCAAGAAAGCCGAAGAACACCATGGTATGTTGTAGTGCATACATCCAGCATTCGAACAGATTCAATATAAAGAATATGGGGTCCTGATTTCCTCCATCAAAATCCAAAATACAAGTAAATATACGTAACCAGAGAACATAGGTCTTCCGTACAAAGGGAAACCGAAGACATTAAGACTTAAACTAAATAAGCCAGACGACTAAAGATTTCACAATCGAAAGCTAATGCGACTGGATGGCCACTGAACGCATTATTACGTAGATTTTTCTTCTGTACCGGAAAGGTAGCGTTCCTAGATGCTTTTTCCTTAATATTCGCTGGGCACAAAATTGGTGCACCCCCCCCCCCAGTTTTGAAGAACATGCTAATCCAGTGAAAGACCAATAGCCGCGTGTACTCGTCGTAACGTAAATAATTGGAGTGCTAACTTAATAACTCCTATCAGAAGTTCGTTAGTGCCTGATAGACTTCCCCGATCCCACGGTACAAGTCGCAAAATACCGTATGCATATGTATGAGTTTCATGAATAAAGCAGAGGAAAGGAACTGATGACGTTACCTCATTATTAACCGGAAGAGACCACACGCTAAAATACGCACGGTGGACTTCTAGCAGATTTATCTGAATTCGTGTGCAGCTTAGACCTAAAGATAGTATATTTCTTGGCTCTTGTCATGTGAGAGATCTTGCCTTGCGAGCCAGCCAATGGTTTGCAGCTGCTTAACTGTGCAATCGCGGTATTCTCATTTCAAGTCTCCGGGAGACCACACTTGCTTTCGGACATAGCTTATAGGAAAAAATGACATTTTCGCTATTTCAATGCGAATGATCTAGCTAGGTATTTCATCGTCTTCTATTCAGTGCAGCTGTGACGGCTCACTTGACTATATTGCTACAAGTTCTAGTTTAATTTACGGTAGTTTCCGCATAGACAAGCTGGTTCTCGGAGTGGAAAATGTATACGCGTCAGCTCTCACCCTTTCTTCTAATGAAACATATTTTCTTAAAACGGCATCGCGATATCTGAGTAATTAGCGGTGATTTCAATGGAAAGCTGGACCAAAACTTACGGGAATTGGAGCTCTACTAAAGAGCTTTGATAACGATGTGAGGCTCTCCAATCTTGTCCTTAGCCTTAACCTACTTGTGATGAGCTAAATTTTCGATCTCACACGCTGTATCCTTTTACAAGACGTAGCGATGTGATCCATAGAGATGAGACGAAGGGAATAGTAACGTTGTGTTGCCTATCCACAAGAAGGTGAAACCAGCACTCCCGCCAATTAACATGCTACCATTTTTTTCTGTGTTGCATCAAAAATGGTCACTGCTATTATCATCAGAAGGATTAGCAGGGCCAGAGAAGCCAACTAGGACAGCCTGGGCCGGGTTTCAACCAAGAATGGGATGCATGGGCTATATTTATGCAATTCGTCGCAATTCGACCGAAATTGTTACATTGCACGAGGCTTCCTATAATAACTCATATACAAGCACTAGTAAGGGCCTCCCGAAACCTTTTATCATTCGCTCCGTCGTTCAAGAATTATGTACTATCGCTCTCACCCAGTATAATTATATTGTCGAAGCAGTCCTTGCTGATGTCACAGTAAAATTTAAACAATTTGGATAACGAAAAGAACAACATCTTTGCCAATCCATTAGATTTTTACTCTGGTATCGAGCAATTTTCGTACATTCTAGTGGCCGCCAACAATATCAAGGCCAAATTAGCCACAGAATGCGCGGAAACCGAGGCAACAGTAAGATCAACTCTGACTAAAAATAACGACATCAGGCATCGTAATTTACCTCTCGTTTTTAATCTGATTCCATACGGAATCTTGCTAGAGACGTAGAGATGTAAACAATGCAGATGGAACTGTAACAAGACATCGTATTTAGATGGGCCTCATTCTGGTAAGCAGATAAGAGTGCTCTCCTGTCAGTGACGCAAGAGCGTACCACGGGAGCTCTACTAGTTCAATCAGAGGAACTAACTTTAGTCTTTTAGTCGAAAGAAACTTACTGACACTGAGCTGCATGAGGCCACTCGTATTACGTCCGAATACTTGTGCACGCAAAGCGAATTAAAATTTTCGGAAAGCCCTCAGGAACAACTATTCTTCTTTTGGAAAATCTATTACTAAAGCCGACAGCGGTCGATGAAAATTAACATTTGCTTAATGATGCAAATGAGTTGAAGGCAGCGTCGACGTGGAAAAAAAACTCATAGAATTTTACGCACATATCTTACGCATTGGCAATAATCATTAAGTCACAGGAGTACGAGAGCGTTAGGCTTCTGAAGCGCAGCTCGTCACACTTCCAAAAATCTTTCTAATCTTCACGACAATACAATAGACGTGGTTACCTACAACAGATCCGCCGTAATCGATGGTCTCCTACTAAATCTTTCAATTTATAAGATGTAACAAGTCAGAAAAATCTGAACGAGCTTATTTCTGCAACATGGAAGGAAACTTTATGAAGTATCTGTGTAAGAATATGGCTTAGGTGCCAATCCACAAAAAGTGATTGCGTGCCTAGGAACTACCATAGCGTCAATTTGTGGTGTGCATCTACGATATCGGTCGTTGATATTACCCACAGAAGGATGCTTGAAGAGTGAGAGTAGCAAAAGAGGCTAACCAAGACAAGGTTCCGCCAGGGAATTGAATACACGAACCAAATTTATGTATTCCTCTGAGTCAGCGGACTAACATCGTTGACTATTCTACAGCTTTTAATACTATATAAAAAAGTTTTGATTGTGGGCTATGCTCAGTGACGGCGTCTCGGCAAAAACTGGACGATTACTTTATGTCTATAATAATAATAATGAGTTATCGATATGCATGAATAAAAGTAAGTCTATTTATATATCAATTTCAATAAACTATGCATTTAGTACAATTAAACAATCAATGATTGCGCGGGTGGTGGTAACAGTTCTTTAAATCAAGTTTGCGAGTTTGAAATAAAAACAAATCAAAATAAATTCAACCAGTTGTCGAAAAACATAGCGAGAATACCGTCAGTCACACTTACTGTTGCGTTTCGCCCTTCCATGATTATCATCAGAGTACGACATTTACAGTCAAGTACAATGTATTCGAGACTACTAGAGGTGAAATCCGCATATCTAATTTTTCTTTCCATATATATGCATTGCGGTCTGATCCTCTCTAGTCAGTTTTCCGTCGAGCTCTGATGATGATCATGGAAGGTCGAGACGTGTCAGTATGTCTGACTGACGGTAGATTTGCCATGTTGTTCGACGACTGGTTAAAAACAATTGTATGAGTGTTTACCTCTGGCTCGCACACTTCATTTAAAGAATTGTTACCAACACAAGCGCAATCATTAATTGTTTGACTGTATAACCTATACATAAGTGGCGAAAGCTGCAAAAAATTAACGTTCGTGACCGCATAGAAATTGTGCAACCGACATTTCCAATCAAGTGCAATGTATGTGAGACTACTAGATGTGAGAGCTGCATATCTAATTTTTCTTTCCATATATTGATTGCGGTTTGATCCGCTCTAGTCAGTTTGCTGTCGTACTCTAATGATGATCATGGAAGGTCGAAACGCGTCAGTACGTGTGACTGACGGTAGTTTTTCTTTGTTACGCGTTTAATAGTATTTATCATTGATTCCACCGTGTCAATTATGCTTTCAAGTTCAACGAAACACTCCTCCGAAGTAAAGCTTTGTTGCTTCGGCTAGGTGTGCCATTGATGGAAAAGGAAGATGAGATCCGCAGAGCTATTAATTACATTCAAAAAATGTTCACTCGGCAGTCTGAAATAAAACTCGTCAAAAGCAGTCGTAATAATCAATTTTAATCCAGAGACTGAGTTCGTGCCGGACGGCAACCTACTGCCAGAAGTTAACGAATTCGTCTATCAAGGATCCTTGCTAAAACAAGACAATTCGCTTTCTGCCGAGATGTCCATACGTATTAACCATGACGCAGCTGATAAATAAGACAAACCAGATTCTAATATCCTATTTTAATAAGCACCAAAATAAAGGTCATCAAGTGCCGGTTCTCTTTAATGCTGTTGAGACGGGTGACGATCCACAATAGCTGCCGGCACTTGGACATCTTTGTAAATAAATTTATTATTTAGCTTTATTTTTGTCTTTGGTAGATGTGCGTAAGGAGGCATTAATCAAGAGCAACATTTATAAGTCGACCAGTTCTCTCCGACCGCTATTCCATGTACCGTCGGCATCTATTTTTGTTATAGAATGCCCATTTCGATGATTGAGGCACTATTTTAGAAAACCACTTGCACATCCTGCTCGTCAGGCTACTGAAGCAACTGATAGATGATTATAATCACATAGGGCGCGAGCCAACAATCCCGTGATTGTATAATATTGTTCGCGTCATCAAGCACTTCATCAGGCCACATCGTAATACTACTTAAGAAACACTTAAATAGGCAAAAATCGATGGAAGTCTAGCAACAAAGCCTAACGGAGAGGCATCATTAAATATTTTGTTTTGGCATAGCTAATTTGGAACTCACGATGCGGGAGACCTCGATCTTCGTTTATATATGTATGTAATTGCTATCCGTGCAGTAAAACTAATCGCGAAATGTCTCATGATATGATATATATTTATCCATTAATTACGAGCAAAGCTAGTCACAATACCGCTGTCAATATTACTGGCTCTAAGTGGTCGGTTATCACACGAAGAATATTATTTATTCAGGCTAAAATATGCAAACATGATTTAAGGATAATTAAATTGACTAAAAAGCATTATATATATATATATATATATATATATATATATATATATATATATATATATATATATATATATATATATAGGAAAAGACAGACATGTGTGTTCGAGAAGAAGTCGGGAGCTATTTGAAATCAATTCAGCAAATCCAAGTTTTATAGTTAAATATACAATTCGTAACACTCAGAAGCCATATATATCACATGCAATGTTAAGCAGAGTTTAAAGAAATTATGTCATTTTGAAGAAATTAATTACTTTGTTGGTGAATGGATATGTAAAGCACGAACGAACTTGACTTCAGTTCACAACTTTCTCACACACAAACACTAAGCTAATAAAACTGTTCACGTGACCTTCTGATTCATTTTTAACAAACACAGCCATATTCGATAAAACTGCTTTATCAATATAAAGTTCGCACAAACGGTCTTCAACAAATTCTGCATGAATAATATATTTACAATGATACTAAAATTAAAGTAGAATTCAATCTTATAAATTTAAAATTGAAATTGATTGCAAAAAAGCTCAGGGTTACAAACGTATCTCTGATGTAAGCTTTCTAATAAAGTCTGAGGTTCTAGTAACAAATTAGTTAAAACAGAACCAGAAGGATAAACCAAAGTCAGCATGAATAAAGAATATAATCTCATGTACAGATTCATTTCGTTCATAATAGCGATACAACAATAGGGACCAATACTACGCCCCATACTCTATAGATTTAGTCAAGAAATGCGGAACAGGTGGACGATACAATCTCCTACAAGAACGCGTATTCAAGCAGTAATAGACTAAACTTCAGCTATGCAACTTCAAAGCCGACTCATTATATATAATATATACCGAAACAGTAAAAAGGACCAACACTATGGTTGCCTAGTCGGTGCATAGTACCAACACAATGAATTTCAAGATATTAAATTTCATCAAAACTGAGAACTACAACTACTTCTGAACACTCGTTACTCCAGTAAAATCATGCATTTGGCCTTGATCGACATCGGACATATTATTTTGCGTCAAGGGAGACATCAATTGTTAAAATATTCTAGGTTTATGTTGAATCTCCATGATTTGCGTTCCTGGGTTGTCGCTTTGCACTATCAGTTTCGCAAAGATGCGATTGATCCCCATTTCCAAGTAAGCATCTGTTTTGTCTTCGATCAGGCTGAGTGCGTATTCGTCCCTTTCTTCCGAAGGCTTCAACGTCGTTCATATTGACCACTGGAAATGAGGTGCGATCTAATCTTCGTTGACTGGCAATTAAACGAACATTGGTTGCGCAGGTGGTGGTGATATTTACTATACTCAAGGTTGCGAACTTGATATAAACACCTGACCCATTAAGTACTTACAATTTGTCAGTATAAACTAAGAATCGTATATTGTAGAAAAGGCAATCCATCCAGTAGGCCATTTTCGTCCTTACTGGGAACTCACCACGTACTGGCCGGAATTTGCCGAGAATAGTCAACGAAGATTAGATCGCCCTTCATTTCCAGTGGTCAGTATAAACAATGTTGAAGTCTTCGGAAGAAAGGGACGAATACGCACCCAGCCTGATCGAATACAAAACATATGCGTACTTGGAAATTGGGATCAATCGGATCTTTGCGAAACTGAGAGTGAAAAGCGACAATCCACGAACGCAAATCGTGGAAATTAAACATGTGAAGCTGGCACTCTGCAAACATTCAAAAGATATAATAGGTGTATATTTTTTATTGTAGAGGATAAATATATATGAAATTTTGCATTTGACATTGCGTACCTAAAAAACCATAAATACAAACCAAATTCATCATAAACGAAGGGAATGCTCTCATGTACACATGCGTTTCGTGCTTACCAGTGACTCATCAGTAGGAGCCGATAACACGCCGTAAACCCACGATAAATTTGGTCAATAAATATGGGATGGCTGTTAATACTGACATGTATATTCTACTGGCCCTATCTCAGCTAATTTGCTAGTATGTACACGATACATTGTACACAATTGCACACATCTTAGTACTCCACAACAAAATATACTTTATGAGTTGTTTATATAGTAAGATTACATTTTGAAATTTTGAGAAGCAAGTTAAGTAGCATAAACGTAATTTTTGATATAATTAATAGAACAATAAATTTACGTCGTCGAACACGCAACTATGCATCAAGAAACGAGACCTAAATTAGTTTCGAGCGATAGAAATTTAAGGCTTGGCGACCAGTGAGCCATAGTTAGCCGTACCGCGAACAATAAAGTGAGCCTTGCTATCCGAATTCATGTAAAGCATCAAAATCAGTTTTACGGATAACTTGCATTCGAAGCGAGAAAATTTAGGTTGCTGATTTTAACTTCGGCCACTGGCACATAAAAATTAAATCTGTTGACATTCTGCTCTCTGCAACAACGATATTATCTTCGTTAGCTAGATGCTTGACTTATCTGCATGCTACAATTCAATAATCTTCACTAGGTCATAGGTTGTTGCTTAATTTTTTAGCTTTTCATTGACTCATCAGGTGCTAAAAGTCAGCCATTTCAATATATCTCCTTACTGTGCTCTCAAAATTTAAATGTCTATTAGCTCTAGATAATAAACAAGACTTAATCTTAGGATGAATAACTATTACGTTTTTATGCGTGGTTAAAAGCTGATTGACCTGCATTACACGACAGTTGTTTACGCTATATAAACTGCTATACGACAGACATATATGATTCCATATTTGAGCAAATGATCTCCTCAAAGTGAAAAAGGAGAAATGTTGATCACAGAATCTTTTTCCTCGAACGACAATAGTCTCTATAATCACTTTTTTAACACGATTTTTTATCAATGGCGGTATCATCGTACAGCTGTGTACTTTGGAGCCCAAGAAAATTAAACCAGAAAAATAAAATTCTATTATCGTATTATGGAAAAGCCGATGACAGCGTTTAATATTATAGGAAATTGTCAATAAATGCCACTGGAGTCATTAGATTCACTAAAAAAAATTTCACTACCTCGGCTTCTTCGTTTTTTAACCATCAGTACCTCAATGCCCATTAAATGAGAGTTTCTAAATATCGGCTATTCTAATATGATAAATAAGCTGGAATCTAGGTCCAGCATAGTGGGTTTCATGAACCCCATTTATTACGAGTTTCCCTTGGATGTTTCCATCCAAATATCTCTGTCAGAGACAGCTAATGTCATTGTAGACTCCCCTGCTTCATCTATAAGTGATAATAACACTAATTTTAAAGGCAGGCCCACAAAATACACTATTTATTCTATTTTTACCACGGGGTTTTACATTTCCTTGTCTATGTTAACACGTAATTAATAAATATAAAGCTGTGTTATGATAGTAATTATTTATTTTCTGATTGAGAATACCTAATTTAGCTTATTATGGCTGACTCCCGTGGAAGGACGAGATGGCTTTAAATACTGTACCAGTGAGTTCATCGGAAACAGTGCCTCTAATACCCCATGTAAAAGAAAGCCATATACTCGTCTAAAATTGAGTAAACTTAAATCACTCTTATGCATAACCCAGTAGAGAAAACAGTATAATTATCGGCTTACAAAGATAAACGACAAACGGTTTCCTGACATTACTTGCATCAGACATGATGACCTAGGCTTCTTAATTAGTGATTTGTTAGTACCGCTCACACAATCAATAATTGTCTAATAGAATAACTTGTCCATCGTACATTAAATATTACATTTGCTTAATGATAGCGTATTCAGCTTCAGAAAGTTCCGGTAGACAGAATCGAAGTGAACCTCTGAAAATGACTTAAACAATGCGTTTACGCAGTGAAATTACGAATATAAATTTGATTAGCACCAGAAAGAAATCAACAACTTGAATTTAAAAATAGCGTTGAAGAAAAACATTCAATTAATTCACCAGGCAGTGGAGTAAATGAGAATCAATACTATAAAATATATTTCAAAATTGGTTTTAGCACAAGATTTTAGTATCGCCATTTAGTGAATCATCGAGAATGACAATCGGTGCGAGAAAATACATAGAAATCCGTGTAAATTTTAAAAATAACCTAGATTCCAACATAATAAAATAGTTTAAAAATGAACTTTCTCATATACTTACTCTTCGTTATTTACTTGTCACGTAAAAGTAATGTATAATTATATTTAATATATGTACATCCAAAAAATCCTTGGTTTAATTTACACAGTTCAATCGAATTGACACAAAACTAAATCATTCGGTTTTATAAATATCCAGAGCACAGAACGATAAATCAAATAATCTCCCTTGTAGAAAAGTATGAAATCCAAAAGGCAAAACAGTCCAGTCGGGCTGGGCACAAATAACAATAACTGCGAAAAATGGTTCAATTGTCTAATAGAATCGAAGTTATTTTCAACCAATAGAAATGCACTTTTCCGCCTGGTCTATAAAGCTGGCACATATCTTATTGGTTAGTTACATTTTGAGCCCTGCAATTGGCTAATATGATGTTCATGGCTGTGAAATAGTAGTGGTAAGATAGATACGTGGACTGCTTCACTACAGTTAGAATTTTCTGTGTGTAACACCAATTCACGACATTAACGCAAGCATTCTGAATAAAGGACTATACCGTTAAACGAATTTGAAAACAATTACTAATGTTATTAACAGTGCATAAAATTTAACTACTGCATTCGCGAATTCAGACACTCTAATCTGTTTTGTGTTACGTTTACCAAATTTGAAAACATGAGATAAACATCAATGCCATTTTTTAACCATGCGCCGCTACTAAAGGTCAGAATCAAGCAAAGATTTTGCTTAAAAGACCTTTGGTTGCGCGGGCGGTGATAATTATTAAAATCAAGGTTGTGGTCTTGATATAAGCACCTGACCCATTAATTACTTACACATGTCAGTATATACTAAGAATTGCATAGTGTAGAAAAGGCAATTCATCCAGTCGACCGGTTTCATCCTTATTGGGAACTCATCATATACATTGCCAGAATTTGCACTTCTGGTGCTCTAACCAGTGAGCCACCCTGCCGCACACTACACTACGATAGGGACGAAAACGGTCTACTGGATGAATTGCCTTTTCTACACTATATAATTCTTAGTTTATTCTGACATATTTAAGTAATTAATGGGTCAGGTGCTTATATCAAGATCGCAATCTTGATTATAATAATTGTTATCACCGCCCGCACAACCAACGTTCATTTAATTATATAAATGTTCATTTCGATACCAATTCCCCATCTAGTGTGGTGTCTGTTCAGAAATGACAGATTGGGGATGGTTAGTTAGAATTTTGGGTCTAAATGGATGCCATATGAGCTCCACCTAAAGGACAAATAGACTAACCAAGTTAAATTAGTTAGTATATAACTGAAAATTGTGTGCAGTGTAGTGTGCGGCAGGATGGCTCAGTGGTTATAGCACCAGATTCCGAAGCAGACATGCCCAGGTTTGAGTCCTGCCCGCGGCAAATTCTGACCAGTACATGGTGAGTTCCCAATAATGACAAAACCGGTCTACTGGATGAATAGCCTTTTCTACATTACAATTCTTAGTTTATACTGACATATGTAAGTAATTAATGGGTCAGGAGTTTATATCAAGACCGCAACCTTGATTATAATAATAGTTCAATTAAGTTTGTCTTGGACAGGTTCGCTAGCTGAAAATTACTTCATAAATTAACATATTTCCTATAAATATTGAAGCCGTATGTTAGCCTTAAACATTATATGGTAAACCAATCTTTCTAGATATTTTGAAACAGTTGACACATTAAATACACTGTCAAAAACGGTCAAACTGAAACTGAAAGTAATTACATTGTAAATTAATTATCCCTGTATAGTGTTTCATATATTTATTATTATTTAACTTTTTCCATAATAAATTTATTCTTCAATACAAGATACATATCTCATTTAAAATTCGATTTTCAATTTAAATTGAACCTGGAATATGTGAGAAGATATATCAGTGAATAAACTGAGAAAATTTGTTTTAAATTAATGATTATAGTGTCTTATTGGCGTTTTTCATTATCCATCTTTAGGCCGAGAGCACCCCAACAACCCTATTTAGGTCTGATGTGAAAGTCCACACAGAACTGCAAGAATTAAGATTAAGAAATCAGGAAGATGATGGAAGTAGCAATTGAGCCTCCGAACTGAATGTGAAATAATTACTTGTAAAGTTGCCTTATGGAAGGTACGCGATATATGCGAGAAAATCACAATAAATAAGTGATTAAAAATAAAGCGTTGTGTTTAACACAATAGCTTTTTGCGATAGTTTGGAAGGGTTGGTCAAGATTTTGTCAACAAAAATTAATACTTTTGAAAGTTATTGCTATTGGTTGCGCAGTGCGATCATCAAATTTAACATATCCACGACTTTCTATCGTAGTTTCTTGATTTTTATTCATAGTTACGCAATGCTACGATTTATTCTCATTTATAACTACGTGCCGTGTCAGTCTTCATGATGACTGGGTGCTGACTAGTACCGTCATTCCGAAGGTTTCCACACCATTAATTCTAACCATTAGAAATTATGGTCAATCTAATATTGGTGGTATAAAGTTGCGGTACCTCATTTCCAGTACCTTCATCAGAAATATAATAACACGCAATACATTTATCACAAGGCATCTGCTGAAATCTGGTCTTGTGATTAGTGGAATGAGTGTTATTAGATTTCTGATGTAGGTACTGGTAATGAGGTACCGAAACATTATACCACCAAGATTAGATCGACCATCATGTCCAATGGTTAGTAATAATTGTGTGGAAGCTTTTGGCATGACGTGACTAATCAGCACACAGCTATCACGAAGACGAACGTGGCACGTACTTGGAAATGGGGATCAATCGTATTGTTGCAGAACTATGAGTGCAAATCAGAAAATCAAGAAAAATTCGTGGATATGTTAAATGAATACTTTGATTGCATAGTTTAGGGGTAATTAAGTCAAGGCTGAGTGAAGCAATAATTGTGAACATTCAGGGAACCCGTATAAACAGTCCAGCCAACATGAAAGAGTCCAAACCCGTATTTTGTGAACTTCAGAATTTTCTGCTAACTCGACGCTATCAAATATCAGGTCGAATGACGAAAGAATCCAAACGTCCTTCAGACATTTAAATACGGTTTGTTGCGGAGAGCTAATATATATGCAAGTACGTATTAGGTGTTGCGAACCTTCAGACATAGATTAAATTTTCAATTTTACGAAGTAATTAAGCTGAAAACGATCACGAAATAATTTTTGGTGTTTATTAAAACCTCATAAAAATAATGAATTCTATAACATTAAAAGGTGGTTTAAATAAATATTTATACATGTCCATCAGTATTTACGATTCGTGTTGTTGGTTCTTATACACTTTGTAAAGCGTTTGCGCATTTACTTACCAATATCACAATAACTGGTATTTTTGTTAATATTTTTATTAAGTATGCAGGTCATCTTCTGCAGAACCATGCTCATCGTATTCCACAAGTTACCAAAACTACAAACTCCAAATGAAAGTGATAAAAAGTGAAAATTAGTTCATTAAGTTATTTATTTTCAGCTTCGCGTCTATCAATGTAAATGATACAAAACATTTTATGTCCACGTTGTAATCATCAATGTTTATGAATTCGTGTTATTTAGCACAAAAAGGTGGCTCAGTGGTTAGAACCATGGACACCGAAGGTCATGCACCCAGGTTCGAGCCTTGTCCGCGGCAAATTCTGGACAGTACGTGAAGAGTTCCCAATAAGGACGAAACTGGTCTACTGGATGAATTGCCTTTTCTACATTATACAATGCTTAGTTTATACTGACAAATATATATTATCATCAAAATGAACAACAATCCAAACGCCATTAGTAACCAATGCTTCATTGCCATATAACAATAAAAAGAAAAAAAACAAAAGAAGAAGAATATTTTTTAATAATGAAAAAAATAAATATTTAGGAACACAAATTATTAGAAAGAGATTTATGAGAGGGAGGACCTAGTTACTATGAATATATTTACTTAAATAACACACAAAAGCAGGGAAAACTAAACTACTAAACAAAACCATTATGACAAAGTCAGATTTAAAGCAAGACAACATCGGTATTACTGCTTCCTTGCGGTTTTACTTGTATTACGTAATAGTCCATATCAATAGAAATTTCCGGCTTGGCGACTGGCGGACACAAGCCGGTCAGCCCAGAATGGTAGCATAAATTTTGCTGTGTCTAATTGGAAGCAGCCATCATCCAGTTTCGTGTGAGGCCTCGAGTTTGGTTTAACTACGCAATAGCACTTATTGTTAAATTGGTAGTGACGGAAAGAGAGCAAGCGTGGCAGACGCGAAGGACAGGTTTCTACTACTGAAAGAAACTTTGGTCACTGGCATCAGGACAGATGCTTCTCATCAGCCATGGTTGGCGACCAATTTAAGAGAAGAAAACATCGAATACAAACTATCCACACAAGGAATGGGCGGCCTAGTGTTCTTTTAGAGCCACACATTTTATACAATGAGATTGGTGATTATGTTAAGCTCACAACTTTTATTTGAGTAAAAGTACTATTTGGTGCTTGATAAATTACATAAGCACAAACGACATATAAAATCAAGTACAATGTATGCGAGAGTATTGAATGTGAGAGCCGCATATCTAATTCCCCATAATTTATATACGCATTGCGATTTGCTCCTAGTTAGTTAATTTGCTGACGCGCTCGAATGTTGACTATAAAAATACGAAATGCTATGTTGTTTCGAACCTAATAACAAATTAGTTCAGTTGTGACCAGAAGGATAAACCAAAGACAGCATGAACGGAAAGTATAATCTCATGGACATTCTTTTCTTGCTTACTGGCGACTCATCATTTGGAGCCTGTATTACGCCCTTTAACCACTATATATTTGGGTGAGGAATGTTGGATAATAGGACGGTACATAATAGGCTCCCACATTCCTCACCCAAATATTTAGTGGTTAAAGGGCGTAATACCGGCTTCTACTGATGAGTCGCCAGTAAGCACGAAACGAATGTGTATGAGATTACACTTTCCGTTTATGCTGTCTTTGGTTTATCGTTCTGGTCACAACTGCACTAATTTGTTACTAGGTTCGCAACAACTAATACATACTTAATTGTATGGATGTTCAATTCATTAACACTTCCCTAGGTAGCATGGTGCCTGTTTTATAAGGACAGATTGGGAGTGGCTAGGCGGATGCCAGATAGGATTCAATTGATGGAAATGATAACCAATGTGATGAGTTAGAGTGTAACTGAAAATTCTGCATCACGTGTTGTAGAGTGGCACAGTGGATAAAGTCGCAGATCAAATTAGTTCTCCGCAACAAACAAAATTTAACTGCTGTGTTGTTTGACTGGCTGAATACAATGAGATTGATTTTTTTATCAAGATCACAAACTTAATTAAAATAAATAGTTATTATCACCACTCACGCAAACAATGATTGCTTAATTGTATTAGCTTTATATAAGTGGAAAAGGCTACAAAAGGTTAGTGTGCATGGCGGTTTAGAAATTGTTCAGCTGGCATTTCTTGACCCACACAATTACTGTGTGAGAATCACATATCTTATTTTGATTTCCTTATATATGCACTGCGGTTTGATCCTTGCTAGTCAGTTTTCCGTCTTGCTCTGGTGATGATCATCAGAGTTCGAAACGCGTCAGTACGTGCGACTGACTGCAATTTTTCTATGTTGTGCGACAGGTTAAATAAATCGTGATTAGTGTTTATCGCAAGATCACAAAACTCAATTACAGATTTTTAATCGCAACTCGCTTAATCAATGATTTTTTTAATATCAAAAAGTGTTATATTAGAAAGAAAATAAAGAGGGAAAAACAGTTCGTATATGTCAGTCAGATTATAATTAAAGGATGTATGGCCAGTTAATTAGATCTAATGTATATTCCAAATTGAATCAAGATCAAGATTACACGAGCATGTCGAATGAATAACAAATCATGCGTTTTATAATGAGGAATTGAACCCAAAATATTGTAACTCTCATAAAGAGAGAACTAGTCGCACCTAAGGAGTTGAGTTTGGTAAAGACGCGTACACTTCGAAACAATTTAAGAATTATTGTCAATGCCAAAATGTACAAAATATAAAATATTTAAATTTCTATATTATTGAACATGGAAACAATCATTATTCTCAGATCAAACATGAATGCATTCCCACCATTAAGTTTCGATTGCTTTAATATATATATATAAACCAGATGAAATTTTTTTTAAAGTGGTGTAAGTGTGTACAAAAGTATCTATACTTAAGAATTGAAATATTTTCGATATTTATTCATTGATCATGTGATAATAATCAAAGAAAGTAAAATAAAGATTAGGTTCAATATCGTGACTATTTATTTTTCATATGGAAAAGTCTTTTATACAGAAAAGTATTTTTTCCCAATTAGGCAATCAGTTTCTGTTTCGCTGAAAAACATATTTATGCATTTTTTGGAAATAATTTTTTAGGTACAACTCCTCTGGAGCCTAAATGAAATGCACAAGTATACAGATCAAGTTTGCGAACTTAAAATAATTACCAATCCCATTGTATTTAACCAGTCGAACAACATAGCAAAAATTCTGTCAGTCACAAGTACCGACGCTTTTCGACCTTCCATGGTCTTTGTTAGAGTACGACGTTAAACGGACTAGCGAGGATCAAACTACAATGCATATATATGGAAAGCAAAATGATATATGCGGCTCTCACATCTAGTAGTCTCGCATACGTTTTATTTGTCTGTAAATGTCGGTTGCATAAGTTCTATGCAATCACGAAAATTAACTTTCTGCAGCTTTTGCTCGATGTTGGTATGTTATACAATTAAACTATCATTGATTGCGCGAGTGGTGATAACAAAGCACCATCAAACTCTGATGATGATCATGGAAGTTTGAAACGTGTCAAAACGTGTAACTAGGGGTAGTTTTTCTATGTTGTTCGACTACTTAAATATAATGGGATTGGTGTTTATTTCGGGCTCGTAAACTTGATTTAAATTGTGTTATCACCACCCGTGCAATCAGTATGTACAATTCTTGAATGATATGTTAGTTGTCTGGAATCATGATGCTGAATAAAATTTTAATTTAATAAACTTAACTAATCAGATGAATGAACTACAATTTACGATTGGAAGAAAAACATCGGCCGGATTACCTTTTTCTGATGTAAAATTAATTAGTCATTATCGGGAATTAAAAAGAGATATTAATATGAATAATACCTACATTGGGATATTTCTTAATTTAAAGTAAGATCATCTATGTCGAAACAACTAAAAGATAGAAGGAAGATCGCAGGATTAATGCGTTTCCGGACTAAAAACTAAGCAAGAACGGGAAATCAGTAGTATTAAACTACAAAATACGGACCCTTTTAGGACAGTATTTTAACTTTGGCTGAAACGTTTATAATACAAGGTAGAAAATTTAATTCTTAGGCTCGTTAGGAGTTTATGAAATTCCACACAAAATTGTAATCTCGTGTATGTAGATGAAACCTGTTCAATTAAATTTTGAAGAAGGAAACAAAGAAATGAATGCAATTATGGACAGGTTAATTGATTTGATCTTGAACGTCATTCAGTGTAGACTTTATATCCAATTAGTTGAGACAATTTTCGACAAATTTATATGCTGTCATAACATAACAATAAGATTGGTTAAAGACTGTTGAAATTAATTCAATGGATTACATTAAGAATGGAACAGTTATGGAAAATCGCAATGATTCGTTTATAATGTGCTAATTCTTATTGTCGGAAACGATGACAGCATGAGTCAGTATCGAAGACTACTTTTTGCAAAATAATAAAAATATTGGATAAGATGTAGATTATAGGTGACTAAAAAGTTACTACTTATTAATCAGTAGAATAACATAAACGTGCGAATTTATTTGAGTAAAATTACGGTGATAGAATGTTAATTTATACTTTGCTATTTGTTCTGAACATGTGAAAAACAAAAATTAAAGGTGACGTCAGTGGTTAATGATGGGGATTCTGAGCAAAGTAATACAAATGCCCTAGTAGTAAATTCATCCTAGGATCATTTATCTAAAAGGTTTTGAGTAAATAATGAGCTTAACTAATGCTTATAGTTGAAATAAATGAAGACAAGATAAGAAATTACCTATCACAATAAATTTCATAGTAATATTGTAAGGAAAAGTGTTCATTGGCATAATTAAATTTGTTTGTTTTTCGAGGTTTGTAAAGCTTCTTCAAAGAAAATTCCGAAACATAAAAACAAACAAACTTGACATCCAAAGAAGCTGCGCTGTCAAGAGATGCCATGTCATTCAAAGCAAAATTAAAATCGATTGACATTCTTGTTCATTAATAAGCGATGAATCTCATAAAGATCATTCTTTATTACATACAATAAGATAACAAGAAATAAAGGAGGAAAATAAGAGGGATTATAATTTATGTAATGATAAAATTGATTAATAAGTAGTAGTAGTCCAATATTCTTAAACTTTTGCTGTAGCCTGGTTCCGATTCTAAACCGTCTAATATTCGCTACTTTCCATTAAGTAGTACTGAGTTCAAATTGGAGCCTGACAATTTTTATACCACTTTTTCATTAATAATTTTAACTCTGAAATTAATTCAAATAGTTTCCCAATACGCCTCGTCATTCAGTTACGACTTCATATCAAAATGCGCCAACAAACATTCAATTGAATTTACTGTTTCCTTCGATTCGAAGCACTAATATACATGCAATTGTTTATTAGATGTTGCGCTCCTAGTAACACATTAGCTCCAATTGGAAAAGACAGATAAACCAAATTCAGCATGAACGAAAGGTAAAATGTCATGCGAATATGCGTTTTGTGCTCTAGAGCGGCTCCTAAGTAGTAGTCACCATTATTTCATAGACCATCTATATATTTGGTTAAGAAATGTGGGACTGTTGTTCATGCGTATTTTTGTATAGCATTCTTATCCTATTTGAGCTATTTTTTACTATGTTCGTTGTGGCAATAGCCACCTTTAAGACAAATAATGAACAAAGAGTCTTATCTAGGGCAGACATTATTTCAACAGAAATTCCTCGCAAAGCGCCCGTATAAGAATGAAGCAGTCAGCCCAATGATAAAAGCAGACTTCGAGCCGAAGTGAACATAAATTAATTAATATTTGTAAATTTGTTTTATTAAATCGATGCTCGTTATGCGAGCAAAATTCTATATATAATTGAGTAAAAATAAAGCATGTGTGGTACATTTAAAATGGCTTCTGATGGGTTGGAAACGTTGATTCAGGGACTGACTTCTCAAATGAATAATTTAACTGCAGAATTAGGCATAATTAAGTCTCGTCTGGACGATACGCTGATAATAAACACAGACGACATACGTGTACGTGGACCATCCAATATAGGTGGACACAACAATGGCGACCGCGCCTTATCCAACAGAATGCGCATCCAGCCACAAATTTGACAATATGGAAGTGTTAATGACTTAATATTTGTCAAATTCTTTGTTGAAAAAGCTCCCGAAGTCGGAAGCCTAAATATACTGAATGAAACTATAGAACGTGGGTGCAAAAAAACTTGTTAAGTAGAAGTAAGGTCCGGTATTAATCTATTCGCAAGAATATGTGTCTGTTAATGCGCATATATTAGTTCTCAGTACTGAAGAATGTATGAAGATAATGGAGTTATTTGAATAATGTCATTCTTACTATGAAAATTTGATAACTGATGTCGTTCAGGGCCAAAGAAAAAGGCTTTTCTGTAGTAGCAGGTACTCAATGCAGCTGTGTTTAAATGTTTCTGAAATTTAGCCCACTTCTAAAATGATTGCGTTGTTACCATTTACAGGCTCGGTATATATTATATAAGTCACATATATATGAAGTCACATAGCTAAAGACTATATGAAATTGACTATAATTAATTTTAATATACTTACGAATCGGAGATTGCACAGCCTTCTTGTTCCATAGTTCATGACGAAATATATTGTAGGTTTTTTGAGTAAAATGCTGGCTCCGACTGGTGAGTTGCCAGTAAGTTCGGAAAACGGGTGCATGAGATTGAACTGGTTTTTCATGCTGACTTTTGCATAACCTAGATAGTTGTTTGTTGAATCTAGACTGAATGACAATCAAGATCAGATTTATTAACAAGTCCATATTTTAATGCAATTCTGTGCTCCCCCTCTCCTCTCATCGTGTTATCACCAATGTGCATGAGATTACAGATGTTGTATGTGCTTTCGTGCATGCCTGATCTGTCTCAAAAGTTAAGCTTCGTTCTTCAGCGTAATAGTTTACCGTCCAGCCTAAGGGACTGCCTTTAGACGGTTCTTATTTTGTATTGTAATGATTTGGAGTCCGGTATTACCATGACCCCAGTATCCCCTTTGCAATGCCAGATTTCATATACTTCACTTTAGGATTAAATTTATCTGATACAGATATCATTATTAAACAGTCCATGATTGTGTGGGTGATGGTAAAGGTGATGTAAAGGCAATTCCTCCAGTAAATATGTTTCGTCTTCATTGGAAACTGTCCAGAATATTACCGTGGACGGAACTCGAACCGGGACATGTTTGCCCCGTCCACGCCAAAAATTCTGGGCATTACTTAAAGAGTTCCTAATGGAGACAAAATCGTTCTACATAATGAATTCTCATTACTATCTTATACAATGCTTGGTTTATATTGACAAATGTACATATAGTGCGATTGGTTTTTCTACTAAGTTCGCAATCTTGATTTATTTAATTCTTTATGGGTGTTTCTATTAACTTACGAAGGAAGCCATTAGCTCTGAATATTGTTCAAAGTCAGCTTAATTACATTTATCTACATTTTTATCAATACATATGAGTTTTTTAAATGTCATCGGCTTTAAAATTCAGTTTTTAATTCAATACAGACGATTTGATATGAAAGTTAAAAAAAATGTCAGAGTAAAAATCTTTCCTATAAATGTCTCTTTCTCTCTGCTAATATATCGCAGTATATTGATATCCAAAAGCTGTAATTCATAAATTGGAGTTGGTTCGTTTTATTGGTGAAGATTAATAAATTTAATATACAGTCATATTTATAATTCGAGATAGTTAATATGTAATCTAAAAAATGTACATGCAATTTATACTTGAAGAGCGTCTTATTTAAGAGATTTAAGAGAGAAATTGCTAGTGAAATCGAAACACGATTTCCCATTGGGACACCTCGAATTTGTCTGTAAAAATTCCTTCCTAAATGTAAAATAAGTAGATCAATCAGATATGCTTATTATCTGCATAATGTGTCTAATCGTCATTTTAACTCTTTCTAATAGTAACGGATGATAAATAAGAAAACGACGACAGCAATCTACTGCTTCATGTATCGGGATATTTTTGTACTTTCATATTAACTTCATGCCTGCCAATGTAACATTTTCATCTCGTATTCATTTTTCCACAATTTAATCAAGTAATAAAAGTTCATAAATGTTTGATCCAGCAATTTGGCACAATTCTTACTCTATGACGGAGAAAGTTGATAAGTGTTAAGCATTAACGATAATTGTTAACGGGCTATCAAGCGTATGCACTCTTAAAATACCAGCCACTCGAGGAGTAAATGTGTCATTTTGAATGAGCGTATCAGTATGTGCTAAGTATAGATCCTTACTAGCAGTTAGATTATCAATCAATAATTTTACTTCTCCTTGTAATTTATCCGTACGGTCTCCTATTGTTTTAGTATATAACTATATTATTTAACTGGTTAACCAACTTCATAATTAAACTAATTCATCTGAACCATCACTCCTTCTTTATTTGCTTCCCAACAAAGAAAATTGTTCGGTATCAAATTAATTCTGAGGCGTTACATTTCATAACTGGCTTTATATTTATTTTTTGTGTGTAATAAAACAATTATAGGAATGTTTCACTCGAATCCGATCTTCTCCTTATCTGAAAGATGTGCTGTTTTAACAGCCCAATGGTGAATATTTATGCTCAATCCTCAGTTAAGCAATTGAAGTTGATTCCAATTAAGGTTCATTGCTGATAGATATACGATTTAACTAATACTATCTATGGAAGGTCTTTAAATGCTCAAACCAGTCAGTTTGCAATCATATGTTGAATTCAGATTTTTCGTACTTCTCTGTTACGAGCAGTATCAACAATTTTCTCCCTAGAGAAGGTGATACATTTCTCGACCTTCATTTATTTCAACTTAACATCTTAACAAAGCTCATTATTCACACACTTACGTTTAAATAATTTATACTGGCATTATTTTACTTTTGGTGTATAAAACCTTTCATGTTTTGTACCATCACTAACCATTTACAAAATCTAGTAATGGCGGCCACCGAAAGATATTCAAGAGAAAAAAACAGCTGGAATTCCGTCTATGATAGTAAAAACTCAGATCAGATAGTTTTGATAAATCAAGTTTCGCAATTTTTCATTTTTTTAAGCAATACCTGACCGGTAATTGCATCAGTTTACATCATATAAAAAAATTACTTGATTTCTAACGCGTGATATAAATAATGTGATTAGTGTGTAAACTACGTAAAAATGCCTAACTCTATCGTTTAAATCTGATGCCTGACGAGAACTTAATCTTCAGTGCATGTCTAAAAACTCGGATTGACTGTCGCATGTATGAAAGTATATTTACTATACTGATTAAAAGTTGAAGTCACAAGCACATATATGCGATACGCTCCTACTTAGCGTCAATTCGGTAATTATTATGAAATCAATCAGTAATAGGTAGGAATAAGGCAGTTTAAATAAAATTTCTCACTTGCTTTATTAATTTTTTAAATTTCGCATGACGTGTTGCCAACTGACGAAGATACTCGCTAATGAATATTGAAATAATTCGGGAGAATATGTGACACGAAATTAAAAAAAACGCTTTTGTATGGATTACGCCGCAGATATGTCGTTTAAAATTGGCGTTAATTTTGTGATTTTACGAGTAAAAATTGCTAAATTGCTGTTAACAATAATTCAGCAAATTGGCTAACAATAATATGCTTAAATGGATTGAAAAACTGTTAAACTTTGCAAGTTCAAGTTAGATAAATTTGGATGCGGCGAACATAAATGGCATAAGCGTAACTATATAGATTAAAGCTAATTGATCGGATGAATTTAAAATTTTTAAACAGAAAATATCGTTAATATTATACTAGTGAATCATAAGTACAGTTATGCATAAATACAATTTACTTAGTAGAGCTTTTTCCAGATCAGAAACCCACAGACAAATCCAGATAGGATAGGGTTAGAATTATAGCCATCGAACAAAGTTAAACAAAACAACGTAATATTTAAATAATAATTTAAAGAAATACAAATATATGACAAAAGTTGTGTATGATATATAAATCCTGAAACATATTAAGAATAACACGTTGAGAGTACTGAAATGTTAAACTAAATATACGTAATGAAGATAAATATTTATATCAGAAAAATCAAGACTGGCGGTAGTTTTGTTATGTTATTCAATACACTGGGATTGGTGTGTACTTGAAGCTCGCAAACTTGATTTAATGAATTGTTACCACCACCCGCGAAATCGGTTATTGTTTAATAGCATTGTCTATGGATAAATCAAGAGGCAGTAAAAAAAGTTTTAAGCAGAATAAACAATGGAAAGTTATCAATAATGGTTAAATTGTTTTTCTCGTGAAGTAAAACTATTCTGCTTGCATATTTAACACAAACTAGCCAAGCAGCCTAAATATTAGAAATCAACATTGTATTTCCTAATTTTAGGGCGTTTCTCGACCGTTTCTCGAAATGCCACTTCCGAAAAGCGTTTCCTTCAAATTTTCTAGCACTATATTAACTAATGAACCTAAAGATGTTTAACTAACGCTAAATTCATTGCATTCCAAATAGGTTTTATCTCAATCAATTTTATGCATTAGCTAGATAAACGTTTGCGCACCCATAAGCTCTATCCAGTTACATTCATCCCAGTTGATTATATGACCGAGCCAGCTATATTTTTTTATTGGTCCTACCTACATCGTCTTTATGTCTGCTCTTCAAAATACATGGTCTCATGGTTTCTCAGGCATACAAGTGATTACATTCATGAGTTGAAATTTCATTAACAAAAAAATGACTCCAAAGACGCCACCTTTTTTTTTCATATGACGAGAATGTCGACGGTCAAGTATATATGCTTAAACGAACATTGGTTGCGCGGGTGGTGATAACAATTATTATAATCAAGGTTGCGGTCTTGATATAAACACCTGACCCATTAATTACTTACATATGTCAGTATAAACTAAGAATTGTATAGTGTAGAAAAGGCAATTCATCCAGTAGACCGGTTTCGTCCTTATTGGGAACTCATCAAGTACTGGCCAGAATTTGCCGCGGACAGGATACGAACCTGGGCACGTCTGCTTCGGAATCTGGTGCTCTAACCACTGAGCTATCCTGCCGCACACTACGCTACACACAATTTTCAGTTATATACTAACTAATGTAACTTGGTTAGTCAATTTTTCCTTTAGGTGGAGCTCATATGGCATCCATTTAGACCCAAAGTTCCAACTAACCATGCCCAATCTTTCATTACTGAACAGACACCACATTACATGGGGAAGTGGTATTGAAATGAACATTTATATAATTAAACGAACATTGGTTGCGCGGGTGGTGATAACAATTATTATAATCAAGGTTGCGGTCTTGATATAAACACCTGACCCATTAATTACTTACATATGTCAGTATAAACTAAGAATTGTATAGTGTAGAAAAGGCAATTCATCCAGTAGACCGGTTTCGTCCTTATTGGGAACTCATCAGGTACTGGCCAGAATTTGCCGCGGACAGGATACGAACCTGGGCACGTCTGCTTCGGAATCTGGTGCTCTAACCACTGAGCTATCCTGCTCGCTCTAAAATTTTTATACTTTTATACTTCGCTACACACGATT
Source organism: Eudiplozoon nipponicum (assembly GCA_029291075.1). Lineage (NCBI taxonomy): Eukaryota > Metazoa > Platyhelminthes > Monogenea > Mazocraeidea > Diplozoidae > Eudiplozoon > Eudiplozoon nipponicum. The sequence goes on along the minus strand of JAQBSW010008126.1, from coordinate 7,505 downwards.
TTCTTTTTCCCTAAACCTGAATCTGGTTTAACCATTAGTTTCCAGTCAACGGGGGGTTTCGTGTGGTTTCATTCTGTTGAATACCAAATAAACATTAGCTATTAATTAGTCAATCACTGATTCTACTACCTGCAAAGGGCACTCGTTCATATAAAAGATTTATTCCCATTTTTCTTCTCCTCTATATATTTTTAGGATGACAGCTAGTGTTATATTTTTGGAGTAAAGACTCTTAAAATGCAAAATTAATTTTTACAATAAAATGTTCATAAATTTGATTTCCAATGACTGGCATACGAAATAGATTACAATAAAAATAGTCTGCGTTAAAAGGACAGACCAGTGAAAATTAATGTTTAGTTCAGACATTTATGTGTATTAATAATTTAAATTGCGAAAACATGTTATTAAACAGGTCTATGCAAAATGGTTAGAAATACAGAATTTTACTGGAACTGAACTCCAATGCAAAATCGGTTACTTTATAAGGCGAATTTTAAAATGTAATAGAGTATAATGTAAAGTAAATACATTATGCAACGATAAATAGTAAGCGAGAAATGCTTATGAAGAACACCTATCCAGTCTATATTTATTTATGTTATTTTTGTTTACTTAACTGCGGATAAAGGGTGTTGCAACCGACAATTTCCGTTGTGCGTAACTCCGTTTTGGTTCTTTCTTTGAAAAACACATCGAAATCCGCTTGGTTCGGAGTTCAAGTTTTCTGAAAAGTGTCTTCATGTATTGCGGAAACAATCTTCCCTTTATCAGATAAATTTAGATTAAACTGCTATTGAATTCGCTACTTTTGTAAATGACCAGTGCGAACCTCATAGCGCGCTGAGCAGCTATTTCGCTTTATTTTTTTAAATTTTGATTACTGGAAGCATATTCTCTAAAATTATGACAAGCAGTCGTTTTGTTGTACCAACTATAGTAGTCTGTTCTGTACTAAGCATCCGAGTAGACCGTGTTTTTAATTCTTTGGGAAAATATTTTGTATTGTGCGTCCCGTTTAAAAAGATATACTAACTTTTATCGTCCTTTGGTTGGTTACAGCCTTAATACTTTTTTATCGTTGTTCATACTTCATCTAGACCTCAGCAAATCCTTCGGAATACCAATTTTCTAATAATATTGTCTAGAGCATAGCCAGATTTGGCGTTGATATTTTCAAACTGACTTTCTTATTACGTTAGATAAATTGGGTACTAAATTTCTGTTTTGGGAAATTAGATGGCACTTCAATAATGAGGTATATATATATATATATATATATAGAGTATATATATATATATATATATATATATACGCAATAGTGTATTAGGTATTGCGTACCTAGTAAAAATGCGTTCAAATAGGACGAGAACGACACAGTAGATTCAGCCTATACGAAAGGTATAATCCCATATATACATGGCTTTCGAATTAACTGGCGACTTATCAGTAAGAGCCGGTACCACGTTCTGTACTCATTCTATATTTGATCAGGTGATATGGAGCAGTTTGACAGAATAATCTCCTAAACGAATGTTTTCAAGCGGTGTTAGAGTAAACTTCTTGAAGAGTCTTCGGCAATGCGTCGTAAAAACAAATACTCTATATTTAATAAATACCGAGTATATAAACGGAACAGAAATGGTTTTCACAATACCGAGCCTGTATTTTGCACCATTGCCATGACATTCAAACTAGCGCGTCTGTACGTGGTACTAAGTGAATGGGTTTCCAAATAACTAGCCTGTAGTGGCCACCAACATAACTATTGTTTGGGAATAAAAAAACTTTGTGCACCTGTTACTCCCGTAAACCTTACACTATATCGATATCAGCATTCAGATTTCACGGCGATAAATTTAGTTGGGTCGTTTATACGGATTCCATCAGTGTTTAAAATTATTGTTTCATCCAGCCTTTACTTACTTACCCCTGACTATGTGCTATTAATATCCTGACTAGTCAATACAATTTAACAATAATTGATTGCGCGGGTGGTGGTAACAATTATTTAAATCAAGTTTGCGAGCTTGAAGTAAACACCAATCTCATTGTACTTAACAAGTCGTTGAACAAAATAACAATACTACCGCCAGCCACAACGCGCTGACGCGTTTCGACCTTCCATGATCATCATCAGAGAACGATGGCAAACTGACCATCGAGGATCAGACCGCATTGAATATATATGGAAATCAAATTTGGATCTGTAGCTCTCACCTCTAGCAGTGCAGCCGACATTTCCAGTCAAGTTCAATGTATGTGAGACTGCTAGAGATGATAGCCGCATATAAAACTTTGATTTCCATATATATTCAATGCGGTCTGATCCTCGATAGTCAGTTTGCCGTCGAACTCTGATGATAATCATGGAAGTTTGAAACGCGTCAGTGCGTTGCGGCTGGCGGTAGTTTTGTTATGTTATTCAACGACTGGTTAAATTAAATGGGATTGGTGTTTACTTCAAGCTCGCAAACTTGATTTAAAGAATCCTGACTAGTCCTTCAAAACTATCATTTTTAGTTAAAGGTGTTTGCACGTATAAAGCATTTCACTTTAGTAAGACAAATTTACAAATTATTATTATTGCTTATTCACGTCGATTTTTGAACTGCTGCTTCCATTATTCTGATTTGGCATCACGTCTGTTTGCAATTTTTGATGTATTCCCCTCAGCCATAAATAGAGATATTAAGCATTCTCGACCTCAAATGTGGCCACTGCAACAATTTGGCAGTTACTTGACGAACTGGGCTAGCAATATGATATCAACTAGAGTAATTAGAAATAATTTAACTATCTGAGCCTGAAAAGGAACCCGTCAGTAGAGGCTGAATATACCTACCCTATTTACCAAAGCGTAAATTTTGTAAATCAAAATAATGTATTTTTAAAATCAAACCAATTAAAGTCATGTTTTGTGTACGGTATTTAACGCAATATTTGGTTTTCGAATTTTACCGTGTGAACATAACCAATATATGTCAACAGAAAAGAAAAACTTTACTTTATAATGTAGGATGGGGATAATACGACCATGGAAAGGACCTATTCAATAGTTCTATCCCATCGACGAAACAAATTCTTTTCCATTTAAACCTGAAGAATGAAAAAAATCTGTTCGAATTAAGGCTTATCTGTAAGAAGCGACTGCTGATGAACATATGGTTATTCAGGTGAATTAGGCAATTGTCCATATAGCATAACACAGCATAAAATACATATTATGACATAACGTTATATAGAGTAACATAGCATAATCTATCGACATAAAATAACGAAAAATCCCACAAAATAACATGAGGTACACAAATGCTGGTCTGATATATTTATGAACATGTGTCCCTGTGAATCTAGAAGATATGGCCTCTTAATCCACGTTTATATACTGTACAACTCGAGTTCACAATTTAGTACGTGAATTATTGGCGGCAGTCTGTTCCTAAATTCAAGAGGTATTGTTTTCCTACTTACTTTAGCTTTAGCTCAAACAATTTATCTAATAAAACGAGAATGATGAGCATAACCACATTTTATACGTAAAGTTAATAATTATTTGGCTGAAATGAGTAGGCGGGATCCGCAATCAATCAACGTGACAATGCCTACTTGACGCATCTAAGGCCATTAGATGGATAAATATGCAAGTATGTATTAGGTGTTGCTAACCTAGTAACAAATTAGTTCAGTTGTGACCAGAAAGATAAACCAAAGACAGCACGAACGGAAAGTATAATCTCATGCACATTCGTTTTGTGCTTACTGGCGACTTATCAGTAGGAGCCGGTATTACGCCCTTTAACCACTATATATTTGGTAGAAGAATGTGGGATAATAGGACGGTACAATCTCCTAGACGAATGTGTAAACCTGTAATAGTGAAGCTAACATAATCTAAAGTCAACGACAATGCGACTTCAATGCTAACTCACACTATATAATATATATACCGAGTCTGTAAAGGATACTAACACTATGGCTATTGTGTTAGTAACCGATACCAACATTATTGTACCGAAAAGGTACATGGTACTAACACTATGGTTTCCGAGTCGGTACATGATACCAACCTGATGGATATCAATTTATGCTATAGTTCACCGAAATTGAGAATTACAATAATTTCTGAACACCTGTTACTCCAGTAAATCCATACACTCTGGCCTTGATCGATATCAGTTATCACATTTCGCGGTAAGCATGACATCATTCAATTCAATATATAACAGATAAATACTGTTTGTTGCGAAGACCTAATATATATGCAAGTATGTATTAGGTGTTGCGAACCTAGTAACAAATTAGTTCAGATATATAAATATTTGTTGTGAAATGATGTGAGTGTCGTTGATTTGCATAATTTTTAAAACCAAAATATAATTATTGATCAAAGTTAATAGGCCTAAACTGTTTTATATCGGTAGTATAAGGCAATTTACAATTAGAATAATTTTGTTAGCGTCATTATTTAATAGTAAAACGTATAACCGGCAGATAAACTTTGGTATTAAAATATCTTTTAATCGATTTTTCATCAACACAGTGACAACTATGTTAAATTTGCGTTTTCAAATTTCAAAATTAATTGATATGTTGTTCTAAATTAAATAGAAAACGGATTTAGTGTTGTGATAGCAATTCATTCAAAATTATCTTCGCAAATGAAACATTTCTTAAAATCGCAAATTTATTTTATATTGAAAACATTTCCAATCGACTCAATTGTCATCAACACAATTTCATCTATGATAAATTCAAGTTTTCAAACGTCAGAATAAATTTACAAAAGAAATATTGCTATTTTATTTTTTAAAATTCCATTTAACCGGATTAATAGGTGTCATAGTAATTTATTCATATATCTCTTCTTAAATGAAACAGTTCGTCAAATCGCAGATGGTTCTATTCATAATTAGTTGGTGACGTATGATAATTCAGTATTTAACATTTCAAACCAGATGATAAACCTGATTTTGAATGTTATAGTTTTTCGTTTAAATATTCATTAAATAAACATTTGGTTCGCTTGCAATAAGCAATAAATTCTCGTAGTTCCAATAAGCACGAACTGCAAACCTAGTTAAAGGTAAGAATTTAAGCCTTTTACGAAAATGAATATACACCAAATAAGCCGACTTCAGGAAATGATTAAAACTCAAACCGCATACCAGATTTATGCTCCATCATTTCATTTTTAATGATGCGCATTATATTAATCTGGTATGAATCTCAATCGTTTCTCCTATTTTGTGTTTCTTTTATAAAGTTTTGGCTAGTCTGAATGTGCCCATCAAAATTGATTTCCTATCTAATATTTCTCCAGTGATTGGTAAGATCTGGTTCGTCATATTCACTTTTAAACACCACTTAATTACATACTTGAGATGAAAACCAATCTAATTTATTAGGACAGGCCACAAAACAGAAAACTACAGTTATTCATACACACTAAACGAAAATTGGTGGCGCGGGCGGTGATAACAGTTATCATAATCAAATTTGCGATCTTAATATAAGCACCTGGCCCATTAATTACTTACATTTGTCAGTATAAACTAAGAATTGTGTAGTGTAGAAAAGGCAATTCATCCAGTAGACATCCAGTAGAATTCTACTTGACGGGAAAACCTGAGTCGCTGCTAATAGTTCCTTTGGAGGAGCCTTATATTCTCTCAGTGGTTCGTAATCTTCGTTTAATTCCAGCCATAGTTTAAAGCGATCAGCCGTTGGCTCGGGACATTCGGTGCAATCAGGGATTTGGATTATAGTGCTATCGAATTTATGGAACTCGTGTTCTTCTGCCTCAAGAGATATATACGTTTATTTTGACGTAAAATGGTCTTAACTAATTTTATGATAGAGTCGAAACCCAACAGAAGTTTCTAGGTATTCGTTGCAACAAAAGATATAGGTTAGATATCGTTGTGTATTAATAAATTATTGCCCCATTCGCCCGCATCCAACATCGACGGGACAAAGCATGAAAAATTGTTTTCGTAGGTTTACGTTATTCAACGGATAAGCCATGGTTATACAATTTAACAATAATTGATTACGCGGGTGGTGGTAAAAATTCTTTAAGTCAAGTTTGCGAGCTTGAGGTAAACACCAATCCCATTGTATTTAACCAGTCGTCGAACAACATAACAAAACTACCGCCAGTCGCAGCGCACTGACGCGTTTCGACCTTCCATGATCATCATCAGAGTACGACGGCAAACTGACTATCGAGGATCAAACCGCATTGAATATATATGGAAATCAAATTTAGATATGCGGCTCTCACCTCTAGCAGTCTCGCATATATTGAACTTGACTGGAAATGTCGGCTGCACAATTTCTATGCTGTCACGAACATTAACTGTTTGCAGCTTTCGCCACATATACATATATAGGCAATACAATTTAACAAAATTGATTGCGCGGGTGGTGGTAACAATTCTTTAAATCAAGCTTGCGAGCTTGAAGTAAACACCAATCCCATTGTATTTAGCCAGTCGTCGAACAAAGAAAGAAGCCATGGCCAATATCAACACATCAGTTCCGTTATCTAATTGCATAATCACTGGCTGTTCGTTGAAGAGTTCTAAAAATCTAACTTTAATAAAAAAACCTCACATGTGGCAACGTTTTTCAAACATCATTTACTCCGCGAGTCATCTGATTCTAAACAGACTGGTTAATCATTTTCCAGCAATCAATGATTCTGAGCACCTGAAGAGTTTTTTTATGGACAGCAAATCTATTATCAATGTTAGTGAGGTTTTGGACCGTGTTACCTTATTGATATAGCCATTCTGTTCGAGAACCATACCAATCTAGCTTCCCCCTAAGTGATGTATACGACACAGTTTGTGCTTTTACATATTAAGACAGCTTCCAAGGCACTAGTCGCCACTGTCCGTCCCCTGATCCAATTTGTATGCAGCGAAGAATTCAAACAAGTTATGACGTACCTGCCGGCCATTCCTGCGGGCCTCATCTGTATAGTCGCTGATCCCAGTTGGATGTCCATCATTGCATAACTGTTTAGAGCTCGGATTCTGCCACATAAATAATTAAGCACGTTCATTTATGTGTATATTTGTTTATATATGCATGAATTTAAGAATGTATGTAGTTCAAGTGTGTGCATGTATGCATCTATTCTCTCATATTTTGATGTATCCTAATTTGTATGTTTGCATTTAATTATGGATGAATGTGTGCAGGTATAAATGGCTGCAATTTTCAATTATATATTCAGTTCATCTGTCGGACTGGTCTGTAATTATGCTAAAATTTATGTACGTCTGCTGAATATATGTAGGATTTGTAATAGTCGTACGAATGCATAAGTGAATGTATATTGTCATTATATATGTCTATAAGATACGCATGAACGTCTAAACGCAGGTCTGTCGTATGCATTTGTGACCACATGTAGAGACACGTAGCTTCTAGAATATATATATATATATATATATATATATATATATATATATATATATATATATATATACATA